>JARQOC010000005.1:378213259-378244213 GCA_033576535.1 Allobates femoralis
ATTAGAGAAACATGCACACACACAATTTTAAAACCATCAAAATAATATTAAAAAGAATGACATAGGCTAGGGTCACATCGGCGTTTTTTGTTTAAAATCCTGATCCGGTTTTGAACTTTAAAAAAGCTCAAAACCGGACCAGGAAACGCTCCTGATAGGAGCCTATGCAAAACACCGGATGGCTTCACAAGCCATCCGGTGGCCGGATCCGGCACTGCTGCCTGCGTTTAAAATCATGCAGGCAGCAGTTTTCGCAGCGTTTCTGGGACCGCACTGCGGTCACCGGATGGCTCAGGATGTGTAATCCTGAGCCATCCGGTAACTGCCGAGGTTGCGGATCCCGGCTATTGGCGGGATCCGCAACCTTAATAAAGAGTTAAATTGTTGATCTCAATGACTTGTTAAGGTCTGTAGGGGGGCTTAGACCCCCCTACAGACCGGCCGACCACTTATACAGTGTTCTTGTACAATTTGTCAATGGGCACGGGCTCTTCGGAGCAAAGTGCCCTCCCCCCCCCCCCGTATCACTATACAGGGTGCATACACCCCTGTATTACAATGATGCATTAATCATGTGTAGTTCAAAAAGGATTTGATTACTCGCAATGTAAGTTCATACTTACATGCTGTTGTAGGCAGAGTCCAGCGAAATCCATAGGCGGGGCTGTGTGCAGCAGCCTCCGCCCGCTCCATGTTGATGGCCGCCCCCTCTGGCCGTAATCCACTGTTGTGAGGGCGGATACGTCGTTAAAGGGGCGTGGCTAACCTCGGCACATAGTTAGCCACGCCCCTTTAACGACGTATCCGCCCTCACAACAGTGGATTACGGCCAGAGGGGGCGGCCATCAACATGGAGCGGGCGGAGGCTGCTGCACACAGCCCCGCCTATGGATTTCGCTGGACTCTGCCTACAACAGCATGTAAGTATGAACTTACATTGCGAGTAATCAAATCCTTTTTGGACTACACATGATTAATGCATCATTGTAATACAGGGGTGTATGCACCCTGTATAGTGATACGGGGGGGGGGGGGAGGGCACTTTGCTCCGAAGAGCCCGTGCCCATTGACAAATTGTACAAGAACACTGTATAAGTGGTCGGCCGGTCTGTGGGGGGGTCTAAGCCCCCCTACAGACCTTAACAAGTCATTGAGATCAACAATTTAACTCTTTATTAAGGTTGCGGATCCCGCCAATAGCCGGGATACGCAACCTCGGCAGTTACCGGATGGCTCAGGATTACACATCCTGAGCCATCCGGTGACCGCAGTGCGGTCCCAGAAACGCTGCGAAAACTGCTGCCTGCATGATTTTAAACGCAGGCAGCAGTGCCGGATCCGGCCACCGGATGGCTTGTGAAGCCATCCGGTGTTTTGCATAGGCTCCTATCAGGAGCGTTTCCTGGTCCGGTTTTGAGCTTTTTTAAAGTTCAAAACCGGATCAGGATTTTAAACAAAAAACGCCGATGTGACCCTAGCCAAACAGTGCATTTTCTATGTTTCACCATGTAGATTTATCGAGAAGGACCATAACAACATCCTAAGGCTGCCTTCACACTTGCGTTTGCAAGCGCAGCATACCGAATGCAGCCAAACTAGTGATGGGCGAGTCCTAAATTACTCGGAATCGCTTGACTTTAGCGAGTCCGAGCCCGGGACTCGCTACTCGTTGCGAGTCTAGCGAGTCCAATGTTAATGAATGGGGAAGCGAGTAATAGCGAGTAATGTGCGATTTACAAATCGCAGATGTGTCTCGGAAAGCGCTCGCATTGCGGTTTTGGCGGGTTAAGTGTGTGCTAACACTTGGCAGTGAAGCAGCACACTAGTCCCTGCAAAAATTATTAAGTGCGCACAAGTAGTCTCACAAGCAGGTGGCGTACGTGCTATTTGCAGGTAGGAGAACAGCAACGCACTGGTCTGCCACAGAGAAAATAAAGCTGAAGCGGTTATTATGACCCAAAATCTATCAGGTGCAAAAAAATAAGAAATAGTACCTCAGCTAAGCCTCTGACTTCAGCTATTAGGAAAGCTGAGTGAGTAAGCTAAGCTATGAGGTCGGTCCTGTGTGCACTGTAAGGCTGCTCCTCCCTGCCTGCCTGCCTACAGTCCTCTACACAGTACTCCTCTGTCCTCCTGGTAGCTCTCAGAAGAGCTGTTTGGGTTAAATATAAGGAATCTTGAAGTTTCCCTACACTGACTGACACTCCCTATGATCTGCTCCAGCATCTACCTCACCCTGCACTAGCTCAGGTCGTCACTGGAATGTGGAGGTAATGGCGGTGGCAAGGCTTATATACAGCCTCGCCTCTCATACATGACATAGGCATCACGATGGACAGAAACCAATCATAGTCCTGCCACAACCAACATGGCTGTGGCATTACTGAATATGATTGGCTAATATGGTTGTCCATCTTCACAAGTTTTCTGACCTAACACGCTAGGCTGTCTCGGAAGCTTTGTCGGAACATAACAGATTCTGTATTCGCGAGTCCCGAATACAGTATACAGGACTTGGATTCGTAGACTCGCTCAGACTCGCTCAGACTTGCTCAGACTCGCTGCTGACAGCGGGTATCCGTGAAGCGGTGCGATTGTTTAAAAGATTTGGGGAGATTCAAGCTACATAGCGATGTGATATAGCGAGTCTAGCGAGTGAGAAAAAGTAAACTCTGACAAAACTAGGATTGCCATTGACTTGCATTGGACTCGTTACTGTGTGAGTAATCGCTGGGAAACTCGCCGAGTACCGAGTCCTGCGAGTCCCTTACTACTCGCCGAGTAACGAGTCCTAGCGAGTAGACTCGCCCATCCCTAACCCAAACGCTTGCGCACTGCATTCCTATGTTTAACATGGGAACGCATGTGCCTGCATTTTGGCTGTGTTCAATTGCATTTGCGTTCGGATGCACACAATTTGTGCGCCCTCCTCCGCCCTCTGAATGCAGCCTGTTGCATTTTTTGTGCGGTCGCGGGCGCTTGCTTTATCTGCAAGAGCCCACAAGCGTATAAACAATGCATGGATCTCAATGGATCTGCAGTGTCCTCCGCATGACAGTACAGAAGAATGCTGCGGATCACATTGAAATCTCTCCCGGTGACCATCGGTGATCAGCGGCAGCCACCCGGAGATCAGCTACAGCCGCCTCTGCTCTCCCGCCGGTGTCAGCATGTGAGATTTGAAGATACAGCTGATCTGACAGCTGTTTAAATCTCCTGCGCTGACACTGAAAAGGTGATGTCGGCGCGTGAGATTTGAAGCAGCGATCAGCTGTTTTTTATCTCCTGCACCGATATCACCCTATTCGGTGTTGGCGCGGGAGATTTAAACAGCTGTCAGATCAGCTGTTTCTTCAAATCTCCCACTCTGACACTGGCGGGAGAGCAGCTGTGGCCGGGAGGAGGAGATCTCTGCCACTGATCTCCTCCTCCCGGCCACCCCCGAGACAGCTGATTGGCTGGTCGGGGAGCATACTAATGTGAACGCATGCAGAGATTCTCCGCTGCGTTCACATCAGTATGGGCTGCGTTTGCACTGCGTTTACGTTTGCATGCCATGCGCATGCAGACACAAACGCAAGTGTGAAGGCAGCCTAAGTAAGCCTAGAATGATGTAATATTGCATCAAATTGTATAATACTATCATGCACACATTCAAAGTTTATTGCATATTTTTCTGATGCAATGCAGTACTAGTGCCAGGCACTTGCTGAAGTACGCTGACAGCAGCAGTGTACTATATAAACCCCAGTCAGAACGTTAAGCATGTAAGATATTTCAGACTTTGTGGGATACAGTTCAAGCTACTGTTACATAAAACTGCTATTATTGTATATGTTTAGTTACACTACAGAACACAAATTATTATTATATTATTATTATTATTATTGTTATTGCTATTTTAATGCCTCAAAAGTTCATTAATACTGTGGACAATTTTTGCTATATTTGTGAAGAAGTGAAATTTGCCAACCAGAAGAAAAATTAAGAAGTCATTTCAATTTTACTTCAGATTAAAGATGTGAAAACCCTTGGACACCACATGTATGCTGAGCTACATGTCCAACATACCTTTCACAGTGTTTGAATGGCAAGAGACTATCAATGCCGTTTCCAATCCCCATGGTATGGAAAGAGCTAATCAACCACACATGTAACTGTTAATTCAGCTTGGTTAATGATAATGAAGCAAAAGAGGTCGAGAATACTCTACCCCAACATTCCGTCTGCTTTGAGACTTATTCCACATGTTGAAAGACTTCCTCTTCCTCCAGCAGAATATTCTCTTGATTTAGCTGGTGAGGACGAGGGTAAGCCAACCTGTTCTTCTGGTCCGTCAGCATGCTGTGATCCAGATTTTCATTTTGGTGCATTAGAAACCCCAAATACAATAACACAGGAAGAACTAAATGACCTGGATCGTGAATTCTCTACTGACAACTGTGGTATGGTTAGTGATGAACATTCCGAAGGATTTCATCAAGATAATGCAGCAATGGAACAAAGATACCAGGGAAAACGGTCCATGACCATGCTGGCTGATTACTGCACCGCAGAGATGCTCCTGATATGCTGTACAAGAGACAGGCAAGGATATCTAAGATGTAGTCTATGACTTGATCTATTTACAGGTATTCACCATAGATCTATTACTATTGCCATGTATTTTGTGATATAAAGAATAAATTGCAGATTACTTTAAACTAGAGACAATTTTGCATTTAGATTCTCATATTTGTGTTGAGCACATACAAATTGATAAGAAATAACTAATTTTATTTCAGTAAGGCTGCTTTCACATCAGCAGTTTTTGCCGATCGCGGCAGATGTGGTGAAAAAACCGCATCTGCCGCGATTACCGCATAACCGCTGCACTTGCGGCACAGTTGTGGCAAGCAATAGGCAATGTCTATGGGGCTTGCGGTAAGTGTGCGGCAGGTGCGGCAAGTGCGGTTTCGGCACTTGCGGCAGGTGCGGCTGCGAAAAACACCGCGGTCAGCCGCGTTTTTTTTTGCGGCCGCACCTGCGGCAAGTGCCAATGCCGCACTTGCCGCACCTGCCGCAAGCTCGCATAGACATTCTATGGGGCTTGCCGCAACTGTGCCGCAAGTGCAGCGGTTATGCGGTAATCGCGGCAGATGCGTTTTTTTTCACCGCATCTGCCGTGAACGGCAAAAACCGCTGATGTGAAAGTACCCTTACATGACTTTTTAAATATGTGTTGACCAATGTTATCAGTTGACAAAATAAAAAGTTATTACTATTATTATTTAAAGGCCTTCAGCTCGATCTCGAGCTATGGCAACTTGATGGATATCAGTTCAAAGGAGGAAATCCAAGGACGATGGAGGGCGCTCCCAGTAACAGGAAGTTCAGCTTACTTCGTATATTTTAAAAATGTTATTATATTAAAAATTAAAAAAATAGTTAAGAGTACAGTTTTTGGAGTCTTCAGCAAGTAAATACAACGTGTTTCGGCTGGAAATTTTACACATAATAGCCTTCCTAAGGTACAATAAATCTTGATGACAGAGAATATTATATGCATTTGCAGAGTGGATGCTGAGTTAAAAATCATAATTTTATATTTGTTAAAATATTTATGGAAATTGAGTGAATAATATGAACTAAAGTATAACAGATAAATTAAAATAAGAATATAGATATTAAAAATAATTTAATATATATTTCTCCTTATAGAGGTATATATATAAAAGCATGTTTGGAAGCGAATAGTAAATTTGGGTTGGGTGGAACACCCTTGATTAATTAAGGTTAATTGCCCAATGGGAGGAAATCAGCCTCCACTCTGCATATGCATATAATGTTCTCTGTCATCAAGATTTATTATACCTTAGGAAGGCTGTTATGTGTATGGGGAAGTTCATATGACTGTGCATGACATCATTAGCTCACTGACTTGCTACCGTGTTTCCCCGAAAGTAAGACACCGTCTTATATTTATTTTTGGTCCAAAAAGACCGCCATGTCTTACTTTCGGGGGGTGTCTTATATTAGCCAAAAAAAAAAATGACAAAATGACAGCCTGCCACATCTCACACACACACACACATCTCACACACACACATCTCACACACACACACATCTCATACACACACACATCTCACACACACACATCTCACACACACACACATCACACACACACACATACACACACATCTCACACACACACACATCACACACACACACACATACACACACATCTCACACACACACATCTCACACACACACACACACATCTCACACACATCTCACACACACACACTTTCACTTTCTTACCTTACTTCTTTCTTTTCTTTCCTCTGCTGCTTTGGTGGTGCACACGGGCCAGCTGACGTCAGTCCTGGGCTGTGATTGGCTCCTGCTCTGGGCCAATCACAGCGCCGGAGCCCTGGGCCAATCACAGCGCCGGAGCCCAGGGCCAATCACAGTGCAGGAGCCCTGGGCCAATCACAGCCCAGGACTGACGTCAGCTGGCCCATGATTCCTGCGCTGTGATTGGCGTAAGGCTCGTGGGCGGGGTGGAGAGCAGCAAAGAGCGCCAGAGCGCTCCAGGGCATGGAGAATAAAGCAAACTGGCGGGCACTGACAGTGGGGACAGCGGGGGCACGGGGAGCAGTGCCGCAGATCGGTGTTGTGATCTGCAAAATGCAAAAGGTACGCCTTACATTCGGGGGGGTGTCTTATATTAGCAAGTAGGGCGCCCCCCAAAGCATGCCTTACTTTCGGGGAAACACGGTAATACAATCTCCTGCAGTGTGTGAATTGGTGTCAGGCATTTATTTCTTTTTTTTCCCATGGAATCAAATTATAAATTGTGCTAATTTGCAAAGATCTGTAAATTTCACTAAATTTGTACCAAAGTCAATTCTTAGCAGATCGATCGATTAAGACTGCCCATGCTGGCTCAATCACGCACACAGCAGTGTAAACAGTGTCTGTTTGCCTTTATGTTTCTTAGCAAGAATTAAACTGACTTGAACTAAATTTAACTTCAGCATTATCTGATTGGTTTCCAAGGGTTCCAGCAAATACAGTAATACCCAGTAACAGGTGCAAAGGATTTAGTTATTCATCCTATTTCCATTTACACAAGTGTCTATAATATTTACCCAGTATAATTTCCACAGTTTCTGAGTACAGATATTATTGGTATTACTCTAGACTATAGATCGATAGACATCTGTTTGCACTTTATCAACCTTTCCCTTCTTTTAATCTTACCTGCGTGTTTAGTGTTCTCCATCTCTGGTGGCCTGAAACATAAAAATTATAGAAACATAAAAATGTATAAAAGCAGAATTAAATAAATATATATGTATTTTTTTCAGGTGCGCAATATACTTACACAAAATCTAAAGATATCAGAAGATATAAAAACTGTATTTTGAAAACTGTGGATGCTTTTTACAATACAGGCTTAAATGTATTGTCTAGAATGATAAAAAATGGTGTGATATGTTTGGTATGTAACCTCAAGCTGGTCCACTTGAGCTACAATCACAACACAACTGATTATAATCTTGACAATCATCAAGAGTGGGTCTGTTTTTGGAAAAATATCTAAGGATGCCCTCAGACTGCGGTCAGGTCTGATCCGGGACTGTCAGGGGTGAGCCTGACAGCCCCAGACCGGATCAGCACACAGAACCAGAGGGCTAATATGCCCTCGGTCTGATGTGCAGCCTGACGCAGCTGACGCCGCTGATGATTCAGGACCGCGGCTCGCAGGGAGGTAGCCGTGGTCCTGAAATAACAGCGGCGTGCAGCCACAGGTGTCCAGTTCCCGGATCCTCTCGGATAGGGGAAATCCGGCCCCATAGGCTCCCATGTTAAGGGAGTGCCGGATTGCCCCGGGAGGATCTGAGGGAATCCGGGGGAATCTGGGAGGATCCGGGAGATGCCAATTTTGGGGAGATTGTCTCCCCGGACACAAAAACTTTGCAAGCAACGTTTTTGTGTCCGGAAGAAAAATCCGACTTCTCCTGGATTCCTCCGGAGAGATGGAAGCCGGATGGCAGATAGCTGCCATCCGGCTCCATCCAGCCCCATAGGATACTATGGGGCCAAATTCCGGTCCAGGGCTGTCACCCCTGATGGCCCCGGATCAGACCTGACCAAAGTGTGAAGGCAGCCTAACCCATTTTCCTATAGTTAGAAAACAGACACATCTAAGATCAGTAGAAAATAAGTAAATCCAAGTGTATATTAACTGAAACTGTCTTATCTCTAGTCAGGACACTTTGTACATACTTGGAAGTTTAATATTATAAAATAATATTTTATCCTTTTAATACAGTCATGATTTGTCTTAAAGAGGCAATTGTATGAATAGAAATAACTTTATTTTTTGTATTTTTGCAGGATATTGAATGAATGCTGGGTAGGGCCTATTTTATTCACCATGATAAATTTACTAAAGGCCGCTTCACATGCTAGGATCTTGTTAACGATATTGTTGAAACGTCACGGATTTGTGATCGTTCAAACGATATCGTTTGTGCATCCTTGCGTGCAAACGAGCGATGTAGGACAACAAAATCGTTGGATCATTAATCCAAAAAATGAGTTCCTGACCTCAAATCTATCGTTCGTCGTCCAATTAAGGATCTGTGAAGCAGCAACATCGTTCAGTGTGACACCTTTTTGAACGATGTCATTCATATTTCTCCTATTCTTGCCGCTATTTAACATAGTTCATACATTCTTCTCTGCATCGCTGACGCGTTGCCAAATTTAGGATCGTTAACGATATCCTTGTGTGACAACACACCAACGATGTAAGAAGGATCGCAGTCACGTGACATAGGTAATGATCTCATACACCTATATGCTGGCGTGTGAAGCAGCCTTTAGGACTCTGTGGATCACCATAGCTAGTATGATTTGCAAAGCACATGTGTAGATATGATGAGTATGAATGTGCTGAATTATAGGGTCATTCCACCTCTTAATTGATTTAAAAATGAGCTCCGGGTGGTCTAAAAACTACCACAAAAATATATTCATATAACAGGCCTCCAACTGTCTCCTTTCTTTCTCTATCAGTCTTGGATAGTGCATCAAATTGGTGGCTGTAATGAAGAGTTGGTCATCAATGATTAAATGCATCATCTCCCACTACAGAAATTAGCAGCAGTACCAAGGAATGTCCACTTTGTTACTGTGAAGTTTTTTTCCTTATTTTTATTTATAGATCACTATGGCTTGATTTGAATAATGGCAAAAAAATGTTTTGTTTTTTTTATTAAAAACAAGCATTTAAATATAGTATACCAAAGCAGAAATTCTTGAGAGAGTCAACCAATATGTATAATGTTATCATAAATATAAGATACTTTAAAGTAATGTACACAGTAAATACATTTTGTTGATATCCCCTTACCTTGCTGATCCATTTGGGCTGCTTAGTTCAGAATCTTCCATTCTGGTTCACAATATATGAAAAATAATTTACTTGTGTACATCGAGTGTTCCTCTGTGCTATAATGAAAAAATCCTGTAGCCATGTCACTTTAGAGCTCTGTGAAGAATAAAATATGATAGCATTATAGCATAAACTATGAATGTTTGTTTACACTAACTGACTAACAGCGCCAAACAATTGCCATTCAGTAACTTTTTTGCTGGGCGACAGTCTTTCATTAACCTAAAATCAATTACACAGAAGTGCCATGCAGTTACACCGGGCACTTAAACGGGGCAGGAAACGGGTAAGTCATGCAAGACAAACAAACAGATATATAATTTGCTCACTTGTGCCGCAAAATGTATTCACTATGTGTATGTGCATCATTTTTGTGCTAGCTGCTTCTATACTTCATATCTACCGCCCTTTCACACACTCTATGTGCTCCATCCATATTAGTCCCTCTCTCTTCTCCTCTCCTATGTACAGCTCTAATGCTCTTTTTAGAATCTTTAACCACTCAGTTCCATTCATGCCCATCCTAAAAACTTAAGAGTCAACTCACTGAGAATACCAGCCCTCAGCTGCCTATTTTTATCTTGGCTGGGAATTAATAATAGAGCAAAGCCCTAGACATTTGTTTTGCCATCCAAGGTAAGAATAGACTTCT
The DNA here is from genome assembly GCA_033576535.1 of Allobates femoralis. Taxonomy (NCBI): domain Eukaryota; kingdom Metazoa; phylum Chordata; class Amphibia; order Anura; family Aromobatidae; genus Allobates; species Allobates femoralis. Next base: position 378,223,360 of record JARQOC010000005.1, read on the forward strand.
GAGGTGGCAGTTTGTAACTGTCAGTTTTATTTGTGCTGAGACTGAAAAATACAGCCCTACGTATTTTTTTCCCATTGTTTATTTATTTTACACACTATGGCATCAGGTTGGTTGCCATGTGTATGACAACCAAGCACAGACACCATCCAGATTGGTAGTTGCAATTGGACTGCATTTTCACAATCACAGACGCTCTCAAAGAGCATGAGCGCATGTGATTGCCTGTTGCTCGGTCAGAGCAGTGAATATGTAGAAAAGTTAATGGGCAGGACCAGAAGTGAGTGAGAGGAAGTGCAGGAGAGCGGACCTGGAAGCAAGCAGCGGGAGACTAGTAAGATGATCTGTGTGCATATGTCTTTGTGTATATCTTTGTGCATGTGTGTGTAGCATAACCTAGAACAGAAGCATTAGTGCATTTACACATCTGAACAATTTTTCAGCAAAACATTCGAGTTGAACATTGCCAAATATTGGTCCAGATCTGAAATTGGCGAACATGTTCGAGCAAACGTCGCTCATCTCTAGTTGTTACCTGATACTGGTGTCTTATGTCTTAGCATTTGAAATGTTGTTCATTAAAGCTGAGTAGTACTTTGACAATTAATAGAAATACTGGTGACACTTTCATTTATAACAGCTGTGTATGACCTTTTCTATCTCATACCTTTCACTTGTTATCTAATGTTGTAAACACTGAATAAATAAGGGATTATGCCTACTTCTCTCTGATGTCATTCATCAGCTGTTTATAAAGGTTGTGGTTGGTTATTTTGTATTTGCTCTGATTTTGCCCATGAGTTGTTTGCAAAAGGTATACAGTATATTTAGTGAATAAATCCATGATAACAACTGATACAGATTATCAAAACTGGTTTAGAACTGCATCTTATTTAATAGAACAAAGAAATACATGAAAGAATACAGAACGATCACATCTACACAGATATTACTTGTGACTTTACATAAATTGCCACTGCTACCTCTTAATTCTTTTTTTGGGGATTTTCATCCATTGTGGATTTTATCGTGTGTTTAGGATCATTATCCATTTGTAAAAGCCATCCTCTTTGCAACGTCAGAATATTTTTACACATGGTGTGATGTTTGAATTAAGAATTTGTTGAATTTTAATTTACGGTAATCCATCCTTCCTTCTACTCGTGAAATGTTCCTCGTGCTATTGGGCACAACTAGTCATAAGCATGTAGTGAAATATTCACACTCGCTATTCTCATAACGATTAGTTTTTAATACTCGCGTATTCATCTGAAAAGCGAGTCTAATGATAGTTTCACCAAAATTATGTTTCTAGAGTTATCCCAGTTAATTTATCAAATACTACAGGAATAACTCAAGTTCAATAATTTTATTGTTTGGTTAAAATGTCCCATGTGGACTCGTATCACAGTGTAAGTGATAAACAACAACAATACAAAAAACCCTCCCCCACAAAGCGACCATACCTGTGGTCATATATTGTTCTTTCATCTTCTCTACTGTTAAGGCTGCTTTCACATTACGATTTAGTGCCTGTCCGTGGGATCCGACTTTGAAGGAGGATCCCACGGACAGGCACGGATCCACACGGATCCCTGCAATCGGATGGCAAATAGCCATGCAATCTGATTCTATGCAGGATCTGTGTGGATCCTGCGGTCCCCTGTCTTTCCCTGCTGTGCTGTCTCTTCCATCTTGTTCCCTCTGCTATTCTATTCTGTCTTCCCGCTTCACTATCCTCATCTAATCCCTATCCTGTCCCCTCTTGTCTTCCCTGTGTGTGAAAAAAAACAAAAAAAACTCCTCCCGGAGTATACTTCACCTGTCATCGACTCCCATGATGCAACACCATCAACTAACATCCAAACAAGTTCAAGCTGTCCTGCAGTCCGAGTGTGCAACGGTGTCAACCTGTACTATCCGTCGGCGTCTGTATGAAAAGGGACTGAATGGTAGGATAGCCAGGAAGACCCCACTTCTTACTCCGAAACATAAAAAAGCCAGGCTGGAGTTTGCCAAAACTTACCTGAGAAATCCTAAAACGTATTGGAAGAATGTTCTCTGGTCAGATGAGACAAAAGTAGAGCTTTTTGGGCAAAGGCATCAACATAGAGTTTACAGGAGAAAAAAAGAGGCATTCAAAGAAAAGAACATGGTCCCTACAGTCAAACATGGCGGAGGTTGCCTGATGTTTTGGGGTTGCTTTGCTGCCTCTGGCACTGGACTGCTTGACCGTGTGCATGACATTATGACGTCTGAAGACTACCAACAAATTTTGCAGCATGATGTAGGGCCCAGTGTGAGAAAGCTGGGTCTCCCTCAGAGGTCATGGGTCTTCCAGCAGGACAATGACCCAAAACACACTTTAAAAAGCACTAGAAAATGGTTTGAGAGAAAGCACTGGAGACTTCTAAGGTGGCCAGCAATGAGTCCAGACCTGAATCCCATAGAACACCTGTGGAGAGATCTAAAAATGGCAGTTTGGAGAGGCACCTTTCAAATATCAGGGACCTGGAGCAGTTTGGCAAAGAAGAATGGTCTAAAATTCCAGCAGAGCATTGTAAGAAACTGATTGATGGTTACCGGAAGCGGTTGATCGCAGTTATTTTGGCTAAAGGTTGTGCAACCAAGTATTAGGCAAGGGTGCCAATACTTTTGTCTGGCCCATTTTTGGAGTTTTGTGTGAAATGATCAATGTTTTGCTTTTTGCTTCATTCTCTTTTGTGTTTTTTCATTTAAGAGAAATTAAATGAAGATAATAATACCAAACAATTTGTGATTGCAAACATTTTCAGGAAGAAACTGAGTATTGTCTGATAGAATTGCAGGGGTGTCAATACTTTTGGCCAACACTGTATGTGAACACAAGCACAATAGCGACTGCTTTGGGCTGAATACACAATAGATGTATACACAATGAAGAGTACACAATAGAGACTGCTGCTGGCTGTGTACACAATAGACAATACACAACTGAAACTGCTAGTGGCTGTATACATAAATTAGAAAAACAAACAGTTTGAGCATAATCATGAATTTTAGCTCCTGGTGACCATTCTTACCTCTCAGGAGACCATAAATGTAAAGTGCACAAAGATACTCCAGCTAAGAAAAAACCGAGTATTACGCAAATAGTACAATATTTTATTCAGTTTAAATCATGTGACTGAAGGCAGAAGATAAGATGAGCACTACATATGTTAAATCCATATTTACACTAATTCCATACTTGGACCAAACAAAATATAGCATGGGTATTTTGCAATACAAAAGCAGGCTGTCCATATGTGTTACATATGATGACAAAAGTTAAAATGATATATCAAATCACATATAGTTATCTGCAATACAGTTTAGAATATGCTATGAGTGTAATAAGTTCACACAGCTAGTTTAAAGTGCAAGTGCATAATCAATAGTTAAACCAAACAGTGACACTAGAATTCTTAATCATTCATAGTCATATACAAAACTGTATAATCATATACAATATACCTCAGTGCCGCCGGCTCTTATCTGCTCTATCCCCCCTACCCCTGAGGAAACCATGAGTGGACCTACATTGAGGAATGAGTGAGGGCCAGCCTGCTTTTTACTTCTGTGCACTGTGTTGTTAGTTCCATTGTACATAGCTATAGAGTTTTGCATATGACTATGAGTGGTTAAAAATACTAGTGTCACTATTTGGTTTAACTATTGATTATGCACTTGCACTTTAAAATAGCTGTGTGAACTTGTTACTCTCATAGCCTATTCTAAACTGTATTTCAGCTTACTATATGTGATATTTGACATGTAACTTTAACTGTTGTCGCCATATGTAACACATATGGACAGCCTGTTTTTGTATTGCAACATACCCATGCTATATTTTGTCTGGTCCAATTATGGAATTAGAGTAAATATGGATTCAACATGTGCAGTGCTCATCTTATCTTCTGCCTTTAGTCACATGATTTAAACTGAATACAATTTTATATTATTTGCATAATACTTCGTTTTAAATTTGCTTACTGGTTGTATACATAATAGAGAATATGCATAGAAATTGCTACTGGCAGTACACACAATAGAGAATACACAATAGAGACTGCTATGAGCAGCATACACAGTAGAGACTGCTGCTGGTTGTACACACAATATAGAATACACAATAGAGACTGCTACAGGCGGCATACACAATAGAGACTGCTACTGGCTGTACACACAATAGAAAATACACAAAAAAGACTGCTGGTGGCTATATACACAACAGAGACTGCTGCTAGCTATATTCACAATAGAGAATACATAATAGAGACTGCTGTGGATGTATACAAAATATAGACTGCTGCTGACTGTATACACAATAGAGAATATACTATACAGACTGCTGCTGACTGTATACACAATATAGACTGCTGCAGGCTGTATACACAGTAGAGACTGCTGCAGGATGTATGCACAATGGAGGTGACTGCAGCCTGTATACAAAATGAAGATGGCAGTAGGCTGAATACACAATGGATACGGCTGCAGGCCATATGCACAATAGACTGCTGGGGGTTGTATGCACAATAAATGGCTGCAAACTGTATGCACAATAGATGGCTGCTGGCTACATGCACAGCAGAGACTTCTAGCTGTATGCACATTAGAGAGTGCTGGCTATATACACAATAGAGACTGCTGGCCATATGGACAATACAGACTGCTGGCCATATGTACATTAGAGTCTGCTGGCTGTACTCACATTAGAGTCTGTTGGCCGTATGCACATTAGAGACTTCTTGCCATATGCATATTAGAGACTGCTGACCATATGCACATTAGAGACTGCTGGCTCTATATCTTATATACAAAGCACTATATTGTACACACAGATCCACACTAAATACACAGACACACTGTAATACAGGAAGTAGTGTGGACCTGTATTTACAGACAGACCCACAGACAGACATTATACTCACCAGCAGCACCTCCAACATTCAAATACTGCTGGCGCCACGTACTGTGTGATGATTTCCTAATTGTGCTGCACAGGGCAGGCTATTAGGTGCATGTACAGTAGAAACCTGGCCAAGCCTGACGTCAATTAAAATGTAATTCTTGACCCGCCAGCCCCATCTGTGGTGGTGGCTGCGGGCCATGGCAGTGATTGAAAGGAGAGGGGGGCCGTAGAAGAGGTGAGGGGGCAGGATCTTGAGGTCATTGGGCCAGGATAATGAAAAACATTAAATAATTACCTGGATGGCTAGGGCCCCAATCACCTCAAGACCTCTCACAGGAGCCAAAGCATTCATGCTCTGACGGTGGCCCTTGGAGGAAAAAGAGGAGGATGATGTGGAAAAGAGATTAATATCTCAAAGGTCTCACAGGTGGGTGGCATGTCAGGATGGAATAGAATGACATAGAGGAGCTCATGGTGCCAGATAAACTGGTGGTGAAGGTGCAGGAGCTTAGTACCAAATGGAGGAGGATGAAGATGAAGAGTTGATGGGCATAGAACAGTCAGGAGATGAGGAAGAAATGATTCCCCTTTCTGTTGTCCTAGGTTGGCGGGAGAGAACGGAGGAAGCAAGCGGGAATGTTACCCTGCCGCCACCAACATAACAAAGACTTAGAACTCATGAATGTGTCGGATTAATGAGTGCTTTCTTGCTGCACTATGATGCCATTATTGTTAGGATTTAATTTAGCGATGACTACAAGGTTGTCACACTTAGATCTGCGGTACAAGGGTAAATTTATCCAGATGCTTCTTGCCCTGGACAGGGACACTCGCATGTTGGAGTACCAAAAAATGGTGGTAAACAATCTTAGAACTGGCTCTCCCCAACACAGCAGTGAGAGACACAGTACGCATAGCAGATCTACACTCACAATCTGGGTTACATCAAGTCATCAGTGTAGAAACATTAACAGCAGCAATGTAACTATAAGGAGCAATTTATTGGAATCCTTTGACCAATTTTTTCAACCAGCTCATCCAATCGTAGAAATGAGTACAATCTGATGCAAAGTGAACAACTGGAGAAGATGATGCAGGAGTATCTAGAGCTCAATATCCAAGTCATCAGGGAAGGTTTGAATGCATTTGCATTTTGGCCCTCAAAAATAGAGGTGTGGCCTGAGTTTACCAGTCACACCTTGGAGGTTTTGTCATGCCTGGCAGCCAACGCTCTCTCAGAATGTGTTTTCAGCACTGCTGGTGGAGTCCTGACAGATAAGTGTATCCAGCTGTCTCCTGAAAGTGCAGACCACCTAGCTTTTATGAAAAATAACCAGTCATAGATCTCCAATGACTTTTCTACCACCAGGGACTCTAACTTCGGGTGGCAGTTTTGTTCTGCCAGCCCTTAGGTGAGGACCGGGGGAAAGGGTGCTGTCAGACTTATTTGGTGGACCGGGGGCGGAGCCAAGGGGGGTGCTGTCAGACTTTTTTTAGGTGGACCAGGGGAAGGGGGTGCTATCACACATTTTTTTTGGTTGGGATGCTGCTATCATGGTGCTATCGCCGGTCACTCACTGTGTCACCCGCCGTGTCTACTGTATCATGGCGCCGGCCGCAAGGCGCTGCGTCTGCTGTACTTTCACAGCGCCAGCCAAAAAGCGTCGCCGGACGGCCCATTTCTTTGGGGGGGCGACCCTAGATGGATGAGGGCCATACCACCAGCCCAGGGGGCACTAGCCTCCCTGCCACCTGGGCCAGTCCGCCCCTGTCTACCACAGTGGCAGACTTGGCAAAGTAGTCGATGTTGTACTTTCCACTTTGTTGGTATCTATCTAGCCATAATTTTTTGAAATTTGGAGACTCTTTTTGGAGTCTTCTTGTCTGTTTCCTGAATTTAGCAGGATATAATTTAACAGGATTTAGTATGATGCCTACAAGTATCACTATTCCCCCTATTACTCATGAATGTTTAGTCTTGAAATGCCAGGCCAGGTCCTGTTCCAGACCCTGTGCCTTGAATGCAGGCTGCACCATTCTCCAATTCGTATTGTAGGTTAACTGATGCCACTTTGGTGGTATCTGACATTAATTTTTTTAAATGTCGAGACTCTTTTTGGAATCTCCTTGTCTATTTCCTGAAGTAAGCAGGGCTCTGTGAGTAAAATGCCTACACATGTCACTCATCCCCCTGTTACTCATGAATGTTTAACCTTGAAATGCTATGCTAGGCCCTGTTCCAGATTACGTGCACTGCATCCAGGCTGTGCTATTCTACAATATTTATTGTGGATCAATTGATGTTACTTTGATGGTATCTGACTATAATAATTTGAAATGTGGGCACTGTTCTTGAGGTCTCCTTGCCTGTTTCATGAATTTACCAAGGATCTCTGAACACCATACCTACACCTGAAGCTTGAAATACCCAGCCAGGCCTTGTCCCATGCATCCATAATATACAGTGATGAAAAAAATTAACTCTGGGAAATATATGGCACGTTCCTGGTGTCTTTCACTAATTTGAGTTGTGTTTGCCAGCCTTTGTGCCCCTTTGAAAATGTTTTCTTGTTCAACATTTTTTTTTATTGGGTTATACACAATTTCACAAAAGTCGCCTTAACAATGACAGTACAATAGGATGATACATGTTACAATAGTATGATGATAACAGAAAATATCAAACAATAAACAATAAGAAAGATCGGTATTCTCGATAATTCTTAACAGGGAGGGGGGGAATGAACTGGGAAGGAGGGCAGTGGGGAGAAGGAAGGGAGAGAAATGATTCACAGTTATGCTTGACTAGGCTATTTTGAAGCAAATTGGAAAAGAGTCAATTCAGGTCCGAGTAAAAGGGACATCTTGTTGATAGAAAAATTGGTTCCATGGCGTCCATTTATTTTTGTATTTTGCTTGAAGATTATTTCTCAGAGAGTGCATATATTCGTAAGAGTTATGTGTTGCGATGGTCTCCAAAACTACATCAAACGTGGGTGGATCCGGGTCCTTCCAACGCGTTGCAATACCATTTTTACATGCAATGAGAATGTGCACTATAAGGGCTCTGAGGTCTGGGGGTATGTCGTTTATTCCTATTGATAGTAATGCAAGTTCTGGAGTAAGATCTAAATTAAGTCCAGTTATATCACAAAGAAGTAGGTGAATTTTTCCCCAGAAGTGACGAAGGGAAGGACAGTCCTAAAATATATGTGACATTGAGCCAGGGTGACCGCAATTCCTCCAACACAAAGGGGACAAGGTGTTAGAAAATTTTTGAAGTCTCGTGGGAGTAAAATACCACCTGGTCAAGGTTTTGTAATAGGACTCAAGTAAAATTGCAGATGATAGACTTTTGAGCACAGTTTGTAATGTTTCTTCAATTAAGTTGATAGGAAGCGGGACTTGGAGTTCTCTACTCCAGGCTTCAATGTTGGGAGTGATCAAGTATGCAGAGTCAAGAATCCAATCTCTGTAAATGGATTTAAAAGACCAGAAAATCTTCGACTGGTTGAAACGAAAGAGCTGGGTAATGTTTAGCGGGAGGTTAAGATTGAGACTATTTTTGTTGAGTATACGTTTGATTTTAATCCAAGTTTCGAATTCTTCCTCCAGTAAGCCAAATTTGGTCTGCAGGATTGAAAAGGATTTAAGTTGTGTATCCTCATCGAGAATGTCAGACAAGGTGTGAATACCACTAATAGTCGAAGTATTGATATCTACAGCTGACGAAAGTGCTGGTAGGAGAGACAAAGGAATCCAATAAGGAGAAGACAATCGATTTGATGCTCGTGATTTCGTGGTCAGGCATCTCCATGCGCGTATGGTTGCTTTTAAAGTGGGCAAAGAGAGTAACTTCTTATTTTTATCACACAGATAAGAGAGTAATGTCCAGTGGAGATCCGCCGTCTGGTGAAAAGCTTTTTCTATGTTCATCCATCTTGGAGTCTCCTCCGAACCCCACCAATTTTGACTCAGTTTGATCAACGCTGAATGGTAATAGGCCGATATATTGGGCACAGCTAAACCACCATGTGATTTGCTTTTTTCCAAAGTAGAGGGAGCAGTTCTGGGTTTTTTCCCTCCCCAGATGAAGTTGGATAATTGGGTTTGAAGTTTTTTGCACCAATTAGAATTGACCTGGAGGGGGATCGAGCGAAAGATATAAAGTAGTTTACGTAAAATGAATAATTTATACGCTTCTATCCTGCCCATCCATGTCAACTCAGTTTTGGAAATATTAGTTAGGTCTATTTGTACAGTTTTGTATATCTTTCCTAAATTGGATTCATAAGTATGAGATATGGGTTTAGTAATTATAATTCCCAAATAATCCAACACTTTCTTCTCCCAATCTAAACCATTATTTTGTTGTAAGGAGGAAATAATCTGGTCTGGTAGATTATAACTAAGTACTTGCGTTTTAGCGATGTTTATTTTATAATGGGAGACCTTAGCGAAGTCTTCCATGAGGGAAAGGAGATTACACATTGAGGATATTGGATCTGTGAGAGTTAAAATTATGTCATCCGCAAATAGACTAATCTTATAGGATTCGCGGTTCAGAGTAATACCAGTGATTTGCGGATGAGATTGGATTTTTTCGGCCAACGGTTCAATGAATAAATTAAAAGAGAGAGGGCGAAAGGGGACATCCTTGCCTTGTACCGTTAGTCAACATAAATGGGGCAGATAAGTGATTGTTAGTGAGTAACCTTGCCGAGGGAGCAGTGTACAAGGCTTGAATAGAGTTAAATATGGGGCCATTTATTCCAAATTTGTGCAGGACCTCAAATAAGTATCCCCAGTGGACTCTGTCGAACGCTTTTTCTGCGTCGACAGAGACCACTATCATAGGGGTTCCAGAGGATTCAGCGTGAGCTGACAGGTTTAAAATTCTTCTCGTCGCGTCAGTGGAGCTTCTTTTTGGGGTAAAACCCACCTGATCCTGGTGGATCAGAAGCGGGATAATTTTTTGCAATCTGGCATTGATTGCCTTAGAAATAATTTTAATGTCAGTGTTAAGCAGAGAAATGGGTCTGTAATTGGATACCAATTCTCTATCTCCTTTATTTTTCAGAATCACTGAAATTAATGCTTGAAGCATCTCGTGCGGAACCGATTGATTGTTATTGGATAAAGAATTAATTAATTTAGTGATGTAGGGGGTAAGTAAGCTTTCATAAGCTATGAACTATTCATTTTGGAGACCATCAGGGCCTGGGGATTTATTCTTTTTACGTTTAATGATAATATCTTTTATTTCCTGTTCGGTATAAGGTTGATTGAGTCTATTTAGGGTGTCCTCTGTAAGGGTCGGAAGTGTAATGGAATCCAGAAAGGACTTAATATTCTGCTTTGTGGGTTGATGCTCCAATGGATCATTTTTGAGATTATAGAGGCTTTTATAAAATTCTACAAAGGCTCTAGAGATTTCCACGGGGGTTTTAACCACGTGGTTTTGTTTGTCCCTGATTTGGTGGATACAAGTTCTAGATCTATGGATTTTAATCAAATTTGTGAAGGTTTTGGAGGGCTTGTTCATATTAGAGTAGAAATTTGATCTGGAAATACGGGCCATTTTTATCATAGTCTGATAAAAGAAGAGATTTCAATCGGATCCGGAGTTTAGGGATGGGCGAATCTACTCGCTAGGACTCGTTACTCGGCGAGTAGTAAGGGACTCGCAGGACTCGGTACTCTGCGAGTTTCCCAGTGATTACTCGCACGAGTCCAATGCAAATCAATATCAATCCTAGTTTTGTCAGAAACGCTGACAAAACTAGGATTGCCTTTGTTTGCATTAGACTCGTGCGAGTAATCACTGGCTACTGTGCCAGTGATAGCAGGGAAACTCTCAAAGTAACTGCTGTTACATTGCAAGCCGAGTCCAGCTGTCTTCTCTGTGCAGCTCCAGGGTCCTAGAGCCCGCCTGCTGCCTGATGCAGCAGTGCTGAGATTGTTCTCAGTCTGCTCATTCCCTGTGCATAGACATCTATCTATGCACAGGGGATGTAGCAGAGAGGACATCGCGTTTTGGACTACGTCGGACGGAAGAGGATTTTTTTAATTAAAGATGGAGTCCCTAATGGCTTTTTTTTTTATTTCAAATAAAACATTTTCTCTGTGTTGTGTTTTTTTAACCCTTTATTGGAGATTCTTAGTGGCTGGGTCAAACGTGGCCTGACATTAAGATCTCGGGCTTAATACCAGCTTGTATAACAAAGCTGGTATTAACCCCTTTATTACCCAGCGTGCTACCGCCACCAGGGCCGCTGGAAGAGCGGGGTTCAGCGCCAGAGGATGGCGCTTCAATGAACGCGCCATCTTCTGGGGCGGCTGCGGGCTGCAATTTGCAGCGGGGGGTGCCCAGAAAGCTTGGGCATCCCTGCGCTGCGGATTCCAGCCCCAGCTGCTTAGCTGTACCTGGCTAGACATAGAAATTGCGCGGAGCCCCACGCATTTTTTTTTTATTATTTAATCAATTTCAGAGTCGGAGTCTCAGAGTCGGAGTCTCAGAGTCGGAGTCTCAGAGTCGGAGTCTCAGAGTCGGAGTCGCCTCAGAGTCGGAGTCGTCTCGGAGTCGGAGTCGCCTCGGAGTCGGAGTCGTCTCGGAGTCGGAGTTGTCTCGGAGTCGAGTCGGAGTCGGAGTCGTCTCGGAGTCGTCTCGGAGTCGTCTCGGAGTCGGAGTCATCTCGGAGTCGGAGTCGTCTCGGAGTCGGAGTCGTCTCGGAGTCGAGTCGGAGTCGGAGTCGTCTCGGAGTCGGAGTCGGAGTCGTCTCGGAGTCGGAGTCGTCTCGGAGTCGAGTCTGAGTCGGAGTCGTCTCGGAGTCGGAGTCGTCTCGGAGTCGGAGTCGTCTCGGAGTCGGAGTCATCTCGGAGTCGGAGTCGTCTCGAAGTCGGAGTCGTCTCGGAGTCGAGTCGGAGTCGTCTCGGAGTCGAGTCGGAGTCGGAGTCGTCTCGGAGTCGTCTCGGAGTCGTCTGAGTCGGAGTCGTCTCGGAGTCGGAGTCGTCTCGGAGTCGTCTCGGAGTCGTCTGAGTCGGAGTCGTCTCGGAGTCGGAGTCGTCTCGGAGTCGGAGTCGTCTCGGAGTCGGAGTTGTCTCGAAGTCGGAGTCGTCTCGGAGTCGAGTCGGAGTCGTCTCGGAGTCGTCTCGGAGTCGTCTCGGAGTCGAGTCGGAGTCGGAGTCGTCTCGGAGTCGGAGTCGGAGTCGTCTCGGAGTCGAGTCGGAGTCGAGTCGGAGTCGGAGTCGTCTCGGAGTCGGAGTCGTCTCGGAATCGCAGTCGTCTCGGAGTCGTCTGAGTCGGAGTCGTCTCGGAGTCGGAGTCGTCTCGGAGTCGGAGTCGTCTCGGAGTCGTCTGAGTCGGAGTCGTCTCGGAGTCGGAGTCGTCTCGGGGATGTAGCAGAGAGGACATCGCGTTTTGGACTACGTCGGACGGAAGAGGATTTTTTTAATTAAAGATGGAGTCCCTAATGTGCTTTTTTTTTATTTCAAATAAAACATTTTCTCTGTGTTGTGTTTTTTTAACCCTTTTATTGGAGATTCTTAGTGGCTGGGTCAAACGTGGCCTGACATTAAGAATCTCGGGCTTAATACCAGCTTGTATAACAAAGCTGGTATTAACCCCTTTATTACCCAGCGTGCTACCGCCACCAGGGCCGCTGGAAGAGCGGGGTTCAGCGCCAGAGGATGGCGCTTCAATGAACGCGCCATCTTCTGGGGCGGCTGCGGGCTGCAATTTGCAGCGGGGGGTGCCCAGAAAGCTTGGGCATCCCTGCGCTGCGGATTCCAGCCCCCAGCTGCTTAGCTGTACCTGGCTAGACATAGAAATTGCGCGGAGCCCCACGCATTTTTTTTTTATTATTTAATCAATTTCAGAGTCGGAGTCTCAGAGTCGGAGTCTCAGAGTCGGAGTCTCAGAGTCGGAGTCTCAGAGTCGGAGTCGCCTCAGAGTCGGAGTCGTCTCGGAGTCGGAGTCGCCTCGGAGTCGGAGTCGTCTCGGAGTCGGAGTTGTCTCGGAGTCGAGTCGGAGTCGGAGTCGTCTCGGAGTCGTCTCGGAGTCGTCTCGGAGTCGGAGTCATCTCGGAGTCGGAGTCGTCTCGGAGTCGGAGTCGTCTCGGAGTCGAGTCGGAGTCGGAGTCGTCTCGGAGTCGGAGTCGGAGTCGTCTCGGAGTCGGAGTCGTCTCGGAGTCGAGTCTGAGTCGGAGTCGTCTCGGAGTCGGAGTCGTCTCGGAGTCGGAGTCGTCTCGGAGTCGGAGTCATTCTCGGAGTCGGAGTCGTCTCGAAGTCGGAGTCGTCTCGGAGTCGAGTCGGAGTCGTCTCGGAGTCGAGTCGGAGTCGGAGTCGTCTCGGAGTCGTCTCGGAGTCGTCTGAGTCGGAGTCGTCTCGGAGTCGGAGTCGTCTCGGAGGTCTCGGATCGTCTCGGAGTCGTCTCGGAGTCGGAGTCGTCTCGGAGTCGGAGTCGTCTCGGAGTCGGAGTCGTCTCGGAGTCGGAGTTGTCTCGAAGTCGGAGTCGTCTCGGAGTCGAGTCGGAGTCGTCTCGGAGTCGTCTCGGAGTCGTCTCGGAGTCGAGTCGGAGTCGGAGTCGTCTCGGAGTCGGAGTCGGAGTCGTCTCGGAGTCGAGTCGGAGTCGAGTCGGAGTCGGAGTCGTCTCGGAGTCGGAGTCGTCTCGGAATCGCAGTCGTCTCGGAGTCGTCTGAGTCGGAGTCGTCTCGGAGTCGGAGTCGTCTCGGAGTCGGAGTCGTCTCGGAGTCGTCTGAGTCGGAGTCGTCTCGGAGTCGGAGTCGTCTCGGGGATGTAGCAGAGAGGACATCGCGTTTGACTACTCGGACGGAGTAGGATGTTTTAATTAAGATGGAGTCCTAATGGCTCTTTTTTTTATTTCAATAAACATTTCTCTGTGTTGTTTTTACCTTTATTGGAGATTCTTAGTGGCTGGTCAACGTGGCTGACATTAGAATCCGGGTTAATCCGGACTTGTTACAAAGCTGGTATAACCCCTTTATTACCAGTCGTGCTACGGCCACAGGGCCGCTCGAGAGCGGGTTCAGCGCAAGGATGGCGCTTCATGAACGCGCCATCTCTGGGCGGTGCGGGCTGCAATTTGCAGCGGGGGGTGCCCAGAAAGCTTGGGCATCCCTGCGCTGCGGATTCCAGCCCCCAGCTGCTTAGCTGTACCTGGCTAGACATAGAAATTGCGCGGAGCCCCACGCATTTTTTTTTTTATTATTTAATCAATTTCAGAGTCGGAGTCTCAGAGTCGGAGTCTCAGAGTCGGAGTCTCAGAGTCGGAGTCTCAGAGTCGGAGTCGCCTCAGAGTCGGAGTCGTCTCGGAGTCGGAGTCGCCTCGGAGTCGGAGTCGTCTCGGAGTCGGAGTTGTCTCGGAGTCGAGTCGGAGTCGGAGTCGTCTCGGAGTCGTCTCGGAGTCGTCTCGGAGTCGGAGTCATCTCGGAGTCGGAGTCGTCTCGGAGTCGGAGTCGTCTCGGAGTCGAGTCGGAGTCGGAGTCGTCTCGGAGTCGGAGTCGGAGTCGTCTCGGAGTCGGAGTCGTCTCGGAGTCGAGTCTGAGTCGGAGTCGTCTCGGAGTCGGAGTCGTCTCGGAGTCGGAGTCGTCTCGGAGTCGGAGTCGTCTCGGAGTCGGAGTCGGAGTCGTCTCGAAGTCGGAGTCGTCTCGGAGTCGAGTCGGAGTCGTCTCGGAGTCGAGTCGGAGTCGGAGTCGTCTCGGAGTCGTCTCGGAGTCGTCTGAGTCGGAGTCGTCTCGGAGTCGGAGTCGTCTCGGAGTCGTCTCGGAGTCGTCTGAGTCGGAGTCGTCTCGGAGTCGGAGTCGTCTCGGAGTCGGAGTCGTCTCGGAGTCGGAGTCGTCTCGGAGTCGGAGTTGTCTCGAAGTCGGAGTCGTCTCGGAGTCGAGTCGGAGTCGTCTCGGAGTCGTCTCGGAGTCGTCTCGGAGTCGAGTCGGAGTCGGAGTCGTCTCGGAGTCGGAGTCGGAGTCGTCTCGGAGTCGAGTCGGAGTCGAGTCGGAGTCGGAGTCGTCTCGGAGTCGGAGTCGTCTCGGAATCGCAGTCGTCTCGGAGTCGTCTGAGTCGGAGTCGTCTCGGAGTCGGAGTCGTCTCGGAGTCGGAGTCGTCTCGGAGTCGTCTGAGTCGGAGTCGTCTCGGAGTCGGAGTCGTCTCGGAGTCAGAGTCGTCTCGGAGTCGGAGTCGTCTCGGAGTCGGAGTCGGAGTCGTCTCGAAGTCGAGTCGGAGTCGTCTCGGAGTCGAGTCGGAGTCGTCTCGGAGTCGTCTCGGAGTCGGAGTCGTCTCAGAGTCGGAGTTGTCTCGGAGTCGTCTGAGTCGGAGTCGTCTCGGAGTCGGAGTCGTCTCGGAGTCGGAGTCGTCTCGGAGTCGGAGTCGTCTCGGAGTCGTCTCGGAGTCGGAGTCGTCTCGGAGTCGGAGTCGGAGTCGTCTCGGAGTCGGAGTCGTCTCGGAGTTGGAGTCGTCTCGGAGTCGGAGTCAAAAAAATGCGTGGGGCTCCGCGCAATTTCTATGTCTAGCCAGGTACAGCTAAGCAGCTGGGGGCTGGAATCCGCAGCGCAGGGATGCCCAAGCTTTCTGGGCACCCCCCGCTGCAAATTGCAGCCCGCAGCCGCCCCAGAAGATGGCGCGTTCATTGAAGCGCCATCCTCTGGCGCTGAACCCCGCTCTTCCTGCGGCCCTGGTGGCGGTGGCACGCTGGGTAATAGAGGTTAGGGCCAGCTTTGTATTATCAGCTGGCCCTAAGCCCGAAATTTATGGCGGTCACGCCAATATTAGACATGACCGCCATGAATTTCTATTAAATTGTTTTAAAAAAAACACAACAGAGAATTTTTTTTATTAGAAATAAAAAAAAAAGCCATTAGGGACTCCATCTTTAATTAAAAAAATCCTCTTCCGTCCGACGCAATCCAAAACGCGATGTCCTCTCTGCTACATCCCCTGTGTATAGATATAGATGTCTATGCACAGGGAATGAGCAGACTGAGAACAATCTCAGCACTGCTACATCATCTCTGTGCACAGACATTCATGTCTGTACACAGGGAATGAGCAGACTGAGAACAATCTCAGCACTGCTACATCAGGCAGCAGGCAGGCTCTAGGACCCTGGAGCTGCACAGAGCAGACAGGACTCTTCTCTTATCTGTGCGAGTTTCCCAGCGATTACTTACAAAGAAACGAGTCCAATGCAAATAAATGACAAAACTAGGATTGCTTCAGGCTGAAGCTTCCGAGACACATCTGCGATTTGTAAATCTCACACTACTCGCTATTACTCGCTTCCCCATTCATTAACATTGGACTCGCTAGACTCGCAACGAGTAGCGAGTCCTGGGCTCAGACTCGCTAGAGTCAAGCGATTCCGAGTAATTTAGGATTCGCCCATCACTACCGGAGTTCAAGAAGATCTTTGTGTTTCTTCTCGGATGGATCTGTCAAGATATCTCTTTCTAAGGTGGAGATTTGATGGATCAGCTTTTTCGTGTCCTCTTGTTGAGCTTTTTTGTGTTTCGCATTTAAATAAATTAGTGATCCTCTTATAGTCGCTTTATGGGCGTTCCATAGCGTGAATAAGGATACCTCAGGAGTTTCATTTTCTTTAAAATATAATTTGAGTGATTCTTGAACCTCTGTTTTATATTAAGGGTGAGTGAATAGGTAAGAATTGGCCCTCCATGGGGAATGTGCATTAAAGGGGGGCAGTTGGAACATTCGAAAATAATGGGGGAGTGATCCGACCACGTTCTTGGGAGAATAGATATGGTTTTAACTCTAGATAGGGAATGAATGTCAGTTATAACTAAGTCAATTCTAGAGAAGGATTTATGCAGGTTGGAATAATGAGTGAACTCCACAGATGATGTGTGCAAGCATCTGAATACGTCGAAGAGTTCTTCCTTTTGTAAGAGATGGTCAAGTTTAGTATTAAGATTCCTCGATTTATTAGAAGAGTCTAATTCGGGACTGCATTAAAATCCCCGAAAATTAAGAGTGTCCCCTTTTGTTTTTCATGGATTAAGGCAAAAAGACGTCTGAGGAAAGTGATTTGGCCATTATTAGGCGTGTAAACATTCGCGAGTGTATAGGTGGTGTCATTGATCTTGCAAATCAAGATTATGTACCTTCCCTCGTTGTCATTAATAAGCTCGAGCTCTTCAAATTTCAGTGAGTCCTTAATAATTAATGCTACTCCCGCTTTTTTTTTGGGGTTGGACGAAAGGTATATGTGAGGAAAATTTTTATTGGTGAATTTGGGAGGGTTCTGTAAGGGGAATCTAGTCTCTTGGATACCTGCTATATCAACACGATTTGATTTGATTTCATCTCCTTCCATAAGCTGAATCGTTTTTGCGGCGAATTAAGTCCATTTGTATTGAGTGACATACATCTTAGTGCCATTGTGCTAGTCAAGCAATTATATTAAAGCTTTGTGATAAAGGGAGGGAAAAGGGGGTTTGGGTGGAGATACGGAGGTAAAGAGGTACTTGGGTAAAATACAACAAGAATACAAAAAAGAATGTAAACAATACGAATTAGATCGTAATGGGAAGGAAGAGTTCCAGGGAACTGATGTGAGTCTTCCTCTTGGGCTAACGGTGGGGCCTTAGGTGCTAGTTTTAATGCCAACAATAGGGAAGTCGGCAGAGTTACTCATGTATGTGAAGGTGTTTGAGGAGTTTTAAACCTTCCGTGGAGTCCTCTATTGTGATCTGCTTTTGTTTGTGGTAGAATATGACAGAGGTAGTAGGGCGACCCCATCTGTAGGCTATCTGTTGTTTTCTTAAAACTTCAGTAATAGATCTCAAGGATCGTCTCTTCATAGCAGTTTCCCTGGAGACGTCAGAGTATATTTTTAGGGATGAAAATGTTTTCTAGGACTTTGATTTTGCCTCCCATTGTTTTTAATGGGGTTCAGATGTTTAGCAAGCTGTTAATAGAACGTGTTTATCGACCAGTGTTCATTTGGCAAACTGAACCGAATTCAAACTTCCAAAGGTTTGCTCACCTCTAGCCGTAATATACCTGCTCACACGGTACTATGCCTGTGGGAGGCGGAAAGTCTTCCATATGAACATGATGAAGGCACCTTATAAGTGTGAGACCTCATTCTCCACATGTGCAACCTGCCAAAAGAGGAAAAGACGGAGACCATCCTAGATATGCCCAGTTTAGAGCAGGTGGCTACATGGAGGATGTGGAAATTTGCAACCAGCTCTTGGAGGACCAAAGGTCCCAACTGTGGGCAACTGTGGCACCCCTGCGAGGGATTGCCACAGGATCCACCGGTGCAAGGAGGGAATTAGACCTTGGTTAGCACAGCACACCTTCCACCCCAGACCTGAAGGGGGAGATCTACCGGCTGACTTAAGTCAGATCCCCTTTAAGAACATCCAGGCCTGAGGGGAGGAGTTAGTCAGTCCCAGAAGTCAGTCTAGAGTCTGCAGTGAGAGGGAAGAGAGAAGAGATGGAGGAGCTGGTTGCTGGGAGAGATCCAGGACCAGGGACCACTGACCGCTGTGCGCACCCTAGGGAACAGGTCAGAGGCAAGTGGAGAAAGAAGGGAACTAAGAAAAGGGAATCGATTACTACAGCCCTTTAGTACACCCGGACACCGGAGTCCGAAGCTGCCAGCATTTACTGTTACAGCAAAACCCCGGAAGACTCAGGAGGAGTTCAGCCCTGAGGAGAACAAAGTAAGAGATGCTAAATTGACCAAGTATAGGACATAGGGCCATAGGAGGAACAGTGACCCCGTAGGAGGACCTCATTGCCAGTTTAGGACAAAGCCCAGAGAGGGAGAAGAAGCGGTGGGTCCAGGCTCAGGAAGGACTTACCCCACACCACAGAGCACAAAGATAGAGGAGGCCTCATAACTTTCTATGGTGGAAGTCCCAAGTTGCACCGGGGACCTGGTTATTACTCTGGACTGTATCTGTTACCCTGTCACCAGTAAAAGGTACCAAAACCACAATCCCTGTGTGTCTGTGTGCCTGTCTAACTGCCGCAATTCTCCGCCTTGTCTGCAGAGACGCAACTACTACTCCCCTCATCCATCCCCGCTGCCCTGAGGTAAAGTTCCACCTGTGGGGAGCTGTACCACACTCTGCTGCACCCACCATCACCTCAGCAGCCGGCTGCAGCACTGGTATACCCGTTACCAGGTACCATAGGTGGCATCACGTTAACAATCCCCTTATTCCCCCACCATTCCCCGCCATTGCTGGTCCAGGGCACGGGACCGGTGATCGACCAGCCGTGATCCCCCCATCAAAGTCGCCATCAGCCCCGATACCCAAGTACCCCATACCCTGTCAACCCCCTCAATCTTGCCGTCACGAACAGGATCCCGTGCCTGGTAAAACCAGGTACTGTGTGCCAAGAACTGAACTTTATTAACTGTTTATGTACTATATAACCTGTCCACCATTACAGAAATTGAGCTGCGCCACAGCGCGGGTAGAAAAGAGCGGGAAGATAAGCCCCCCCACCTTCACCCTGCTGGAGATTCGCGAAGTGCAGCTCCCTGCTCTGGAAATACCCGAGGTGCTCCGCTCCCTCTGTAGAGCCGCCGACGACCGGAAAAGTATGTTTCATCTCACCGGTTGGCAGCGATTAACTAGGGGGGCCCGATCATGAGTGACTCGGATGATGCACAGTTCCCTGACAGGGGAGATGCCCCGAACGCAGCACCCGGAACAGCGGCCCAAATAATGCCAATAGCCTTGCTGTATATACCGAGTGCCAAATAGTTACCAACATAGGAAGGAAAACCTGGTACGTTAGCAGCATTTAAGCAAAAGATGTGTGCAATGCTGGACATGTATACGATGACAGAGAAGCAGCGGGCCACCGTTGTGCTGGGACAATTAACAGGCGCAGCGGAGGTGGAGGTTGAGTCCTGGAGTGATGCTGACAGGGACTCTGCTGCTAAAGTGATAATTTAAAACTTCTTTTTGAAAAGCGCACACAGTCTGAGTTGAGGATGCTGTTCTACCAGTGTAAGCAGAGACCACAAGATACCATCAGAGACTATGCCCTACGTTTACAAGGGGCGCTTCGGTCCTTAAAACAGGTAGACCCGGCAAGTGTATTGGAAGAGGATAAAATGCTTGCAGAACAGTTTACAGAGGGATTGAGGTCAGACTACCACCACCAACGGGTACATATGTGGGTATTGGATCACCCAACTGTGAACTTTAATGACTTGAAAGATTGTGCTATAACTGTGTTAAGAGATCCAGTGCCTGCAGAACCTGCAATCCAATCCTGGCAGGCTAATACCTTACCCATAGACTTTAAACCTGTTTCTACAGAACCTGCAAAAGCAGAAAGTCAAGCTGTAGCAGATGATGACATGCGTAACCAGGTGCTGCAGTTAACCAAAAACATGGACTATGTATTAAAGCTCTTGCAAACTATTCCTGGAGCACCACCACCAAGCAAAATCCAACTAGCTGATAGCCCTGAGGATGTCCCATGGATGCAGACGAAGAACAAGTAGCCCGTGCAGGGGACCAACGCACCATTCCAACGTAGACCTATATCGCCCGTGGAGGGGACCAACAAGTCGCCCATTCAGGGGACCGACGCACCATGCCAACGCAGAGCCAGGGACTGCACGGATTCTTCAGGACAACCCATCTGCCTGCGATGCAACAAACCGGCCACTTCGCAAGAGGATGTCCTTTAAACACGAGATTCCTGGGCCCGAGGGCCAGCCCCCAGGAGAAGAGCAGCTGGGCCCAAATGACTGGCGTAATCGATATGTGGGAGGCCGTCCGTACCTCAACATTAAGCTAGAAGGAATTCCCTACTGAACACTGGGTCGCAGGTCACTACAATCCCACATATCCTTTACAAACAATTTTGGTCTGATGACGATCTTGAGCCCCCAAATCCCAATTTTTATAT
>JARQOC010000005.1:378244313-378380227 GCA_033576535.1 Allobates femoralis
ATCATCTCCCACTACAGAAATTAGCAGCAGTACCAAGGAATGTCCACTTTGTTACTGTGAAGTTTTTTTCCTTATTTTTATTTATAGATCACTATGGCTTTATTTGAATAATGGCAAAAAATGTTTTGTTTTTTTTTATTAAAAACAAGCATTTAAATACAGTATACCAAAGCAGAAATTCTTGAGAGAGTCAACCAATATGTATAATGTTATCATAAATATAAGATACTTTAAAGTAATGTACACAGTAAATACATTTTGTTGATATCCCCTTACCTTGTTGATTCATTTGGGCTGCTTAGTTCAGAATCTTCCATTCTGGTTCACAATATATGAAAAATAATTTACTTGTGTACATCGAGTGTTCCTCTGTGCTATAATGAAAAAATCCTGTAGCCATGTCACTTTAGAGCTCTGTGAAGAATAAAATATGATAGCATTATAGCATAAACTATGAATGTTTGTTTACACTAACTGACTAACAGCGCCAAACAATTGCCATTCAGTAACTTTTTTGCTGGGCGACAGTCTTTCATGAACCTAAAATCAATTACACAGAAGTGCCATGCAGTTACACCGGGCAGTTAAACGGGGCAGGAAAGGGGTAAGTCATGCAAGACAAACAAACAGATATATCATTTGCTCACTTGTGCCGCAAAATGTATTCACTATGTGTATGTGCATCATTTTTGTGCTAGCTGCTTCTATACTTCATATCTACCGCCCTTTCACACACTCTATGTGCTCCATCCATATTAGTCCCTCTCTCTTCTCCTCTCCTATGTACAGCTCTAATGCTCTTTTTAGAATCTTTAACCACTCAGTTCCATTCAT
Source organism: Allobates femoralis (assembly GCA_033576535.1). Lineage (NCBI taxonomy): Eukaryota > Metazoa > Chordata > Amphibia > Anura > Aromobatidae > Allobates > Allobates femoralis. The sequence continues at coordinate 378,245,148 of JARQOC010000005.1, forward strand.
GCCCATCCTAAAAACTTAAGAGTCACCTCACTGAGAATACCAGCCCTCAGCTGCCTAGTTTTATCTTGGCTGGGAATTAATAATAGAGCAAAGCCCTAGACATTTGTTTTGCCATCCAAGGTAAGAATAGACTTCTGAGGTGGCAGCTTGTAACTGTCAGTTTTATTTGTGCTGAGACTGAAAAATACAGCCCTACGTATTTTTTTCCCATTGTTTATTTATTTTACACACTATGGCATCAGGTTGGTTGCCATGTATATGACAACCAAGCACAGACACCATCCAGATTGTGAAAATGCAGTCCAATTGCAACTGCCAATCACAGACGCTCTCACAGAGCATGAGCGCCTGTGATTGCCTGTTGCTCGGTCAGTGCAGTGACTATGTAGAAAAGTTAATGGGCAGGACCAGAAGTGAGTGAGAGGAAGTGCAGGAGAGAGGACCTGGAAGCAAGCAGCGGGAGACTAGTAAGATGATCTGTGTGCATATGTCTTTGTGTATATCTTTGTGCATGTGTGTGTAGCATAACCTAGAACAGAAGCATTAGTGCATTTGCACATCTGAACAATTTTTCAGCAAAACATTCGAGTTGAACATTGCCAAATATTGGTCCAGATTTGAAATTGGCGAACATGTTCGAGCAAACGTCACTCATCTCTAGTTGTTACCTGATACTGGTGTCTTATGTCTTAGCATTTGAAATGTTGTTCATTAAAGCTGAGTAGTACTTTGACAATTAATAGAAATACTGGTGACACTTTCATTTATAACAGCTGTGTATGACCTTTTCTATCTCATACCTTTCACTTGTTATCTAATGTTGTAAACACTGAATAAATAAGGGATTATGCCTACTTCTCTCTGATGTCATTCATCAGCTGTTTATAAAGGTTGTGATTGGTTATTTTGTATTTGCTCTGATTTTGCCCATGAGTTGTTTGCAAATGGTATACAGTATATTTAGTGAATAAATCCATGATAACAACTGATACAGATTATCAAAACTGGTTTAGAACTGCATCTTATTTATTAGAACAAAGAAATACATGAAAGAATACAGAACAATCACATCTACACAGATATTACTTGTGACTTTACATAAATTGCCACTGCTACCTCTTAATTCTTTTTTGGGGGATTTTCATCCATTGTGGATTTTATCGTGTGTTTAGGATCATTATCCATTTGTAAAAGCCATCCTCTTTTCAACTTCAGATATTTTTACACATGGTGTGATGTTTGAATTAAGAATTTATTGAATTTTAATTTAATCCATCCTTCCTTCTACTCGTGAATTGTTCCTCGTGCTATTGGGCGCAACTAGTCATAAGCATGTAGTGAAATATTCACACTCGCTATTCTCATAATGATTAGTTTTTAATACTCGTGTATTCATCTGAAAAGCGAGTCTAATGATAGTTTCACCAAAATTATGTTTCTAGAGTTATCCCAGTTAATTTATCAAATACTACAGGAAAAACTCAAGTTCAATAATTTTATTGTTTGGTTAAAATGTCCCATGTGGACTCGTATCACAGTGTAAGTGATAAACAACAATACAAAAAAAACCACCCCCACAAAGCGACCATACCTGTGGTCATATATTGTTCTTTCATCTTCTCTACTGTTAAGGCTGCTTTCACATTACGATTTAGTGCCTGTCCGTGGGATCCGACTTTGAAGGAGGATCCCACGGACAGGCACGGATCCACACGGATCCCTGCAATCGGATGGCAAATAGCCATGCAATCCGATTCTATGCAGGATTTGGGTGGATCCTGCGGTCCCCTGTCTTTCCCTGCTGCTGTCTCTTCCATCTTGTTCCCTCTGCTATTCTATGATGTCTCCCCGCTATTCTATTCTGTCTTCCCGCTTCACTATCCTCATCTAATCCCTATCCTGTCCCCTCTTGTCTTCCCTGTGTGTAAAAAAAAAAAAAAAACTCCTCCCGGAGTATACTTCACCTGTCACCGACTCCCACGATGCAACACCATCAACTAACATCCAAACAAGTTCAAACTGCCCTGCAGTCCGAGGGTGCAACGGTGTCAACCTGTACTATCCGTCGGCGTCTGTATGAAAAGGGACTGAATGGTAGGATAGCCAGGAAGACCCCACTTCTTACTCCGAAACATAAAAAAGCCAGGCTGGAGTTTGCCAAAACGTACCTGAGAAAGCCTAAAATGTTTTGGAAGAATGTTCTCTGGTCAGATGAGACAAAAGTAGAGCTTTTTGGGCAAAGGCATCAACATAGAATTTACAGGAGAAAAAAAGAGGCATTCAAAGAAAAGAACATGGTCCCTACAGTCAAACATGGCGGAGGTTACCTGATGTTTTGGGGTTGCTTTGCTGCCTCTGGCACTGGACTGCTTGACTGTGTGCATGACATTATGACGTCTGAAGACTACCAACAGATTTTGCAGCATAATGTAGGGCCCAGTGTGAGAAAGCTGGGTCTCCCTCAGAGGTCATGGGTCTTCCAGCAGGACAATGACCCAAAACACACTTTAAAAAGCACTAGAAAATGGTTTGAGAGAAAGCACTGGAGACTTCTAAGGTGGCCAGCAATGAGTCCAGACCTGAATCCCATAGAACACCTGTGGAGAGGTCTAAAAATAGCAGTTTGGAGAGGCACCTTTCAAATATCAGGGACCTGGAGCAGTTTGGCAAAGAAGAATGGTCTAAAATTCCAGCAGGGCATTGTAAGAAACTCATTGATGGTTACAGGAAGTGGTTGATCACAGTTATTTTGGCTAAAGGTTGTGCAACCAAGTATTAGGCAAGGGTGCCAATACTTTTGTCTGGCCCATTTTTGGAGTTTTGTGTGAAATGATCAATATTTTGCTTTTTGCTTCATTCTCTTTTGTGTTTTTGTAATAATACCAAACAATTTGTGATTGCAAACATTTTCAGGAAGAAACTGAGTATTGTCTGATAGAATTGCAGGGGTGTCAATACTTTTGGCCAACACTGTATGTGAACACAAGCACAATAGCGACTGCTTTGGGCTGAATACACAATAGATGTATACACAATGGAGAGTACACAATAGAGACTGCTGCTGGCTGTGTACACAATAGACAATACACAACTGAAACTGCTACTGGCTGTATACATAAATTAGAAATACAAACAGTTTGAGCATAATCATGAATTTTAGCTCCTGGTGACCATTCTTACCTCTCAGGAGACCATAAATGTAAAGTGCACAAAGATACTCCAGCTAAGAAAAAACAGAGTATTACGCAAATAGTACAATATTTTATTCAGTTTAAATCATGTGACTGAAGGCAGAAGATAAGATGAGCACTACATATGTTAAATCCATATTTACACTAATTCCATACTTGAACCAAACAAAATATAGCATGGGTATTTTGCAATACAAAAGCAGGCAGTCCATATGTGTTACATATGATGACAAAAGTTAAAAGGATATATCAAATCACATATAGTTATCTGCAATACAGTTTAGAATAGGCTATGAATGTAACAAGTTCACACAGCTAGTTTAAAGTGCAAGTGCATAATCAATAGTTAAACCAAACAGTGACACTAGTATTCTTAATCATTCATAGTCATATACAAAACTGTATAATCATATACAATATACCTCAGTGCCGCCGGCTCTTATCTGCTCTATCCCCCCTACCCCTGAGGAAACCATGAGTGGAACCTACATTGAGGAATGAGTGAAGGTCAGCCTGTTTTTTTCTTCTGTGCACTGTGTTGTTATTTCCATTGTACATAGCTATAGAGTTTTGCATATGACTATGAGTGGTTAAAAATACTAGTGTCACTATTTGGTTTAACTATTGATTATGCACTTGCACTTTAAAATAGCTGTGTGAACTTGTTACTCTCATAGCCTATTCTAAACTGTATTTCAGCTTACTATATGTGATATTTGACATGTAAATTTAACTGTTGTCTCCATATGTAACACATATGGACAGCCTGTTTTTGTATTGCAACATACCCATGCTATATTTTGTCTGGTCCAATTATGGAATTAGAGTAAATATGGATTCAACATGTGCAGTGCTCATCTTATCTTCTGCCTTTAGTCACATGATTTAAACTGAATACAATTTTATATTATTTGCATAATACTTCGTTTTAAATTTGCTTAATGGTTGTATACATACTAGAGAATATGCATAGAAATTGCTACTGGCAGTACACACAATAGAGAACACACAATAGAGACAGCTATGAGCAGCATACACAATAGAGACTGCTGCTGGTTTTACACACAATATAGAATACACAATAGAGACTGCTACAGGCGGCATACACAATAGAGACTGCTACTGGCTGTACACACAATAGAAAATACACAAAAAAGACTGCTGGTGGCTATATACGCAACAGAGACTGCTGCTAGCTATATTCACAATAGAGAATACATAATAGAGACTGCTGTGGATGTATACAAAATATAGACTGCTGCTGACTGTATACACAATAGAGAATATACTATACAGACTGCTGCTGACTGTATACACAATATAGACTGCTGCAGGCTGTATACACAGTAGAGACTGCTGCAGGCTGTATAAACAATTGAAACAGCTGCAGGATGTATGCACAATGGAGGTGACTGCAGGCTGTATACAAAATGAAGATGGCAGTAGGCTGAATACACAATGGATAAGGCTGCAGGCCATATGCACAATAGACTACTGGGGGTTGTATGCACAATAAATGGCTGCAAACTGTATGCACAATAGATGGCTGCTGGCTACATGCACAGCAGAGACTTCTAGCTGTATGCACATTAGAGAGTGCTGGCTATATACACAATAGAAACTGTTGGCCATATGGACAATACAGACTGCTGGCCGTTTGTACATTAGAGTCTGCTGGCTGTACTCACATTAGAGTCTGTTGGCCGTATGCACATTAGAGACTTCTTGCCATATGCATATTAGAGACTGCTGACCATATGCACATTAGAGACTGCTGGCTCTATATCTTATATACAAAGCACTATATTGTACACACAGATCCACACTAAATACACAGACACACTGTAATACAGGAAGTAGTGTGGACCTGTATTTACAGACAGACCCACAGACAGACATTATACTCACCAGCAGCACCTCCAACATTCAAAAACTGCTGGCGCCACGTACAGTGTGATGATTTCCTAATTGTGCTGCACATGGCAGGCTATTAGGTGCATGTACAGTAGAAACCTGGCCAAGCCTGACGTCAATTAAAATGTAATTCTTGACCCGCCAGCCCCATCTGTGGTGGTGGCTGCGGGCCATGGCGGTGATTGAAAGGAGAGGGGGCCGTAGAAGAGGTGAGGGGGCAGGACCTTGAGGTCATTGGGCCAGGATAATGAAAAACATTAAATAATTACCTGGATGGCTAGGGCCCCAATCACCTCAAGACCTCTCACAGGAGCCAGCGCAATCATGCTCTGACGGTGGCCCTTGGAGGAAAAAGGGGAGGATGATGCGGAAAAGAGATCAATATCTCAAAGGTCTCACAGGTGGGTGGCATGTCAGGATGGAATAGAATGACATAGAGGAGCTCATGGTGCCAGATAAACTGGTGGTGAAGGTGCAGGAGCTTAGTACCAAATGGAGGAGGATGAAGATGAAGAGTTGATGGGCATAGAACAGTCAGGAGATGAGGAAGAAATGATTCCCCTTTCTGTTGTCCTAGGTTGGCGGGAGAGAACGGAGGAAGCAAGCGGGAATGTTACCCTGCCGCCAGCAACATAACAAAGACTTAGAACTCATGAATGTGTCGGATTCATGAGTGCTTTCTTGCTGCACTATGATGCCATTATTGTTGGGATTTAATTTAGCGATGACTACAAGGTTGTCACACTTAGATCTGCGGTACAAGGGTAAATTTATCCAGATGCTTCTTGCCCTGGACAGGGACACACACATGTTGGAGTATCAAAAAAAGGTGGTAAACAATCTTAGAACTGGCTCTCCCCAACACAGCAGTGAGAGACACAGTACGCATAGCAGGTCTACACTCACAATCTGGGTTACATCAAGTCATCAGTGTAGAAACATTAACAGCAGCAATGTAACTATAAGGAGCAATTTATTGGAATCCTTTGACCAATTTTTTCAACCAGCTCATCCAATCGTAGAAATGAGTACAATCTGATGCAAAGTGAACAACTGGAGAGGATGATGCAGGAGTATCTAGAGCTCAATATCCAAGTCATCAGGGAGGGTTTGAATGCATTTGCATTTTAGCCCTCAACAATAGAGGTTTAGCAGTCACACCTTGGAGGTTTTGTCATGCCTGGCAGCCAACGCTCTCTCAGAATGTGTTTTCAGCACTGCTGGTGGAGTCCTGACAGATAAGTGTATCCAGCTGTCTCCTGAAAGTGCAGACCACCTAGCTTTTATGAAAAATAACCAGTCATAGATCTCCAATGACTTTTCTACCACCAGGGGCTGGCTGGCGACTCTAACTCCGGGTGGCAGTTTTGTTCTGCCAGCCCTTAGGTGAGGACCGCGGGAAAGGGTGCTTTCAAACTTATTTGGTGGACCGGGGGCGGAGCCAAGGGGGGTGCTGTCAGACTTTTTTTTTAGGTGGACCGGGGGAAGGGGGTGCTATCACACATTTTTTTTGGTTGGGATGCTGCTATCATGGTGCTATCGCCGGTCACTCACTGTGTCACCCGCCGTGTCTACTGTATCATGGCGCCGGCCGCAAGGCGCTGCGTCTGCTGTACTTTCACAGCGCCAGCCAAAAAGCGCCGCCGGACGGCCCATTTCTTTGGGGGGGCGACCCTAGATGAGGGCTATACCACCCTCCCAGGGGGCACTAGCCTCCCTGCCACCTGGGCCAGTCCGCCCCTGTCTACCACAGTGGCAGACTTGGCAAAGTAGTCGATGTTGTACTTTCCACTTTGTTGGTATCTATCTAGCCATAATTTTTTGAAATTTGGAGACTCTTTTTGGAGTCTTCTTGTCTGTTTCCTGAATTTAGCAGGATATAATTTAACAGGATTTAGTATGATGCCTACAAGTATCACTATTCCCCCTATTACTCATGAATGTTTAGTCTTGAAATGCCAGGCCAGGTCCTGTTCCAGACCCTGTGCCTTGAATGCAGGCTGCACCATTCTCCAATTCGTATTGTAGGTTAACTGATGCCACTTTGGTGGTATCTGACATTAATTTTTTTAAATGTCGAGACTCTTTTTGGAATCTCCTTGCCTATTTCCTGAAGTAAGCAGGGCTCTGTGAGTAAAATGCCTACACATGTCACTCATCCCCCTGTTACTCATGAATGTTTAACCTTGAAATGCTATGCTAGGCCCTGTTCCAGATTACGTGCACTGCATCCAGGCTGTGCTATTCTACAATATTTATTGTGGATCAATTGATGTTACTTTGATGGTATCTGACTATAATAATTTGAAATGTGGACACTGTTCTTGAGGTCTCCTTGCCTGTTTCATGAATTTACCAAGGATCTCTGAGCACCATACCTACACCTGAAGCTTGAAATACCCAGCCAGGCCTTGTCCCATGCATCCATAATATACAGTGATGAAAAAAATTAACTCTGGGAAATATATGGCACATTCCTGGTGTCTTTCACTAATTTGAGTTGTGTTTGCCAGCCTTTGTGCCCCTTTGAAAATGTTTTCTAGGCCTTTGATTTTGCCTCCTATTGTTTTTAATGGGGTTCAGATGTTTAGCAAACTGTTAATAGAACGTGTTTATCGACCAGTGTTCATTTGGCAAACTGAACCGAATTCAAACTTCCAAAGGTTTGCTCACCTCTAGCCGTAATATACCTGCTCACACGGTACTATGCCTGTGGAAGGCGGAAAGTCTTCCATATGAACATGATGAAGGCACCTTATAAGTGTGAGACCTCATTCTCCACATGTGCAACCTGCCAAAAGAGGAAAAGACGGAGACCTTCCTAGATATGCCCAGTTTAGAGCAGGTGGCTACATGGAGGATGTGGAAATTTGCAACCAGCTCTTGGAGGACCAAAGGTCCCAACTGTGGGCAACTGTGGCACCCCTGCGAGGGATTGCCACAGGATCCACCGGTGCAAGGAGGGAATTAGACCTTGGTTAGCACAGCACACCTTCCACCCCAGACCTGAAGGGGGAGATCTACCGGCTGCCTTAAGTCAGGTCCCCTTTAAAAACATCCAGGCCTGAGGGGAGGAGTTAGTCAGTCCCAGAAGTCAGTCTAGAGTCTGCAGTGAGAGGGAAGAGAGAAGAGACGGAGGAGCTGGTTGCTGGGAGAGATCCAGGACCAGGGACCACTGACCGCTGTGCGCACCCTAGGGAACAGGTCAGAGGCAAGTGGAGAAAGAAGGGAACTAAGAAAAGGGAATCGGTTACTACAGCCCTTTAGTACCACCCGGACACCGGAGTCCGAAGCTGCCAGCATTTACTGTTACAGCAAAACCCCGGAAGACTCAGGAGGAGTTCAGCCCTGAGGAGAACAAAGTAAGAGATGCTAAATTGACCAAGTATAGGACCAGGGCCATAGGAGGAACAGTGACCCCGTAGGAGGACCTCATTGCCAGTTTAGGACAAAGCCCAGAGAGGGAGAAGAAGCGGTGGGTCCAGGCTCAGGAAGGACTTACCCCACACCACAGAGCACAAAGATAGAAGAGGCCTCATAACTTTCTATGGTGGAAGTCCCAAGTTGCATCGGGGACCTGGTTATTACTCTGGACTGTACCTGTTACCCTGTCACCAGTAAAAGGTATCAAAACCACAATCCCTGTGTGTCTGTGTGCCTGTCTAACCGCCGCAATTCTCCGCCTTGTCTGCAGAGACGCAACTACTACTCCCCTCATCCATCCCCGCTGCCCTGAGGTAAAGTTCCACCTGTGGGAGCTGTACCACACTCTGCTGCACCCACCATCACCTCAGCGGCCGGCTGCAGTGCTGGTATACCCGTTACCGGGTACCATAGGTGGCGTCACATTAACAATCCCCTTATTCCCCCACCATTCCCCGCAATTGCTGGTCCAGGGCACGGGACCGGTGATCGACCAGCCGTGATCCCCCCATCAAAGTCGCCATCAGCCCCGATACCCGAGTACCCCATACCCTGTCAACCCCCTCAATCTTGCCGTCACGAACAGGATGCCGTGCCTGGTAAAACCAGGTACTGTGTGCCAAGAACTTAACTTTATTAACTGTTTATGTACTATATAACCTGTCCACCATTACAGAAATTGAGCTGCGCCACAGCGTGGGTAGAAAAGAGCGGGAAGATAAGCCCCCCCACCTTCACCCTGCCAGAGATTCGCGAAGTGCAGCTCCCTGCTCTGGAAATACCCGAGGTGCTCCGCTCCCTCTGCAGAGCCACCGACGACCGGAAAAGTATGTTTCATCTCACCGGTTGGCAGCGATTAACTAGTGGGGCCCGATCATGAGTGACTCGGATGATGCACAGTTCCCTGACAGGGAATATGCCCCGAATGCAGCACCCGGAACAGCGGCCCAAATAATGCCAATAGCCTTGCTGTATATACCGAGTGCCAAATGGTTACCAACATAGGAAGGCAAACCTGGTACGTTAGCAGCATTTAAGCAAAAGATGTGTGCAATGCTGGACATGTATACGATGACAGAGAAGCAGCGGGCCACCGTTGTGCTGGGACAATTAACAGGCTCAGCGGAGCTGGAGGTTGAGTCCTGGAGTGCTGCTGACAGGGACTCTGCTGCTAAAGTGATAATTTAAAACTTCTTTTTGAAAAGCGCACACAGTCTGAGTTGAGGATGCTGTTCTAACAGTGTAAGCAGAGACCACAAGATACCATCAGACTATGCCCTACGTTTACAAGGGGCACTCCGGTCCTTAAAACAGGTAGACCCGGCAAGTGTATTGGAAGAGGATAAAATGCTTGCAGAACAGTTTACAGAGGGACTGAGGTCTGACTACCACCACCAACAGGTACATATGTGGGTATTGGATCACCCAACTGTGAACTTTAATGACTTGAAAGATTGTGCTATAACTGCGTTAAGAGATCCAGTGCCTGCAGAACCTGCAATCCAATCCTGGCAGGCTAATACCTTTCCCATAGACTTTAAACCTGTTTCTACAGAACCTGCAAAAGCAGAAATTCAAGCTGTAGCAGATGATGACATGCGTAACCAGGTGCTGCAGTTAACCAAAAACATGGACTATGTATTAAAGCTCTTGCAAACTATTCCTGGAGCACCACCACCAAGCAAAATCCAACTAGCTGATAGCCCTGAGGATGTCCCATGGATGCAGACGAAGAACAAGTAGCCCGTGCAGGGGACCAACGCACCATTCCAACGCAGACCTATATCGCCCGTGGAGGGGACCAACAAGTCGCCCATTCAGGGGACCGACGCACCATGCCAACGCAGAGCCAGGGACTGCACGGATTCTTCAGGACAACCCATCTGCCTGCGATGCAACAAACCGGCCACTTCGCAAGTGGATGTCCTTTAAACACGAGATTCCTGGGCCCGAGGGCCAGCCCCCAGGAGAAGAGCAGCTTGGCCCAAATGACTGGCATAATCGGTATGTGGGAGGCCGTCCGTACCTCAACATTACGCTAGAAGGAATTCCCATGTCGGCCCTACTGAACACTGGGTCGCAGGTCACTACAATCCCACATATCCTTTACAAACAATTTTGGTCTGATGACGATCTTGAGCCCCCAAATCCCAATTTTTATATTATTGCAGCTAATGGCCAACCACAAAAACAGGTGGGATACAGAGAATCTACAATAAAGTTGGGGAGGGAGGAATTAAAAGGCCAAGGGTTATTTGTGGAAGAAGACAATCCTAATGAAAAATACGCCTACATGGTAATTGGTATAAATGTCATTGAAAACTGCTTTGGAGAAGTGTTGTTTTTACTCTGACAGATTTCCTGAGACTGCTGGTTATGGGCGGACAGAAGTCATCCAACGAGAGATCCGAGCCCTCATCCACAAGCAACAGGTAAATCTGTCTGGGGGAGAAATTGGCAGTGTGCGGGTAACAGACCCGGTTCCCATTGTACTACCACTAAAAAGCAAAATGATGATATCGTGTCGAGCAGCGATATGTCGCAGAGGACAGGAATACCGGGCAGTTGTAGAGCCGGTATATTCAGAGCATAGACTACTGACTGCCAGAGGGGTGGTGGATGTACGCAAGGGACGAGTACCAATCCATGAATTAAATTGTGGGGAAGAGGAAGCAAAGCTACCTCGGTATGCTACTGTTGCAAAGCTGTATACTGTTTGTGACAACAACATACAGACAGTCGGACCTGTTTCCTCGTCTAACCAGGCGGAGGATAACAACTACAAAGAACAGCTAGAGGAGTGGTGTCAGCAGTTGCACGTAGGAACTGTTGCCACACCTTCTCACCAGAAGCATGGGGTTTACCGGGTAGCGCAGGAGTTCAAGCAAATATTTATTAAGCATCCATTAGATTTAGGGAGGATTAAAGGGGTACACCATCGCATAACCACAGGAGATCATCCCCCAATTAAGTTGAGACACAGACCCATTCCACCAGGTCACTACCAACATGCCAAAGAGATGCTGCAGGACATGAAGGAGGCCTTGTTATAAGGGATAGCTGTCGGGGCTGGGCAGCCCCTTTGGTCCTAGTCAGAAGGAAGGATGGCACGATGAGGATGTGTGTGGATTATAGGGAGGGCAACAAGATCACTCACAAAGATGCTTTCCCGTTACCCGAATAGAGGAGTCTCTTGCTGCATTAAAGACTGCTAATTATTTCTCCACATTAGATCTCACTAGTGGGTATTGACAGGTCTCCGTTGCATAAGAAGACTGAGAGAAGACTGCATTCAGAACACCAATGGGACTATGCAAATTCAACAGCATGCCATTCGGGCTATGCAATGCACCAGGAACATTTCAAAGAATCATGGAAAATTGCCTGGGACACTGGAACTTCGAGACAGTACTCTTATACCTGGACGACATCATTGTGTTTTCCAAAACCTACCAAGAACACCTGGAACACCTGGCTGATGTATTTGAGGCTTTAGCAAAGTACGGGATGAAGCTCAAACCATCTAAATGTCACCTGCTGAAACCTAGAGTTTAATACCTGGGACATGTGGTCAGCGCATATGGAGTAGCACCAGACTCGGAAAAGGTAACAGCAATCCAGGATTGACAAAGACCAACCACCGTCACCGAGGTACGTCAGTTTTTAGGTTTGGATGGGTACTATAGAAGATTTTTAAGGGCTACACAAAGATGGCAGCGGCCTTACAAGATCTTCTGGTAGGCCAATCTAAGAAGAGAAGATCTTCAGAGCCACCATTGGAATGGGGAGAAAAACAAGAAAATTCCTTCCAACAGATGAAGCAGGCTCTGACCGGTGAGGAAATCCTGGCTTACCCTGATTATAACCTACCTTCGTCCTTTACACCGACGCAAGTAATGTAGGCCTGGGAGCAGTCCTTTCCCAGATTCAAGATGGTAGAGAGCGAGTAATTGCCTACGCCTGCAGAAAACTTTGACCCACTGAGAGGAACTCGGAAAACTACAGTTCCTTTAAGCTGGAGATCCTGGCCTTGGTCTGGGCTATAACAGAAAGATTCAAGCATTACCTCGCAGCTTTGAAGTTTACCGTCTTCACGGATAATAACCCATTAATACATCTGGATACCGTGAAGCTTGGTGCACTGGAGCAACGCTGGATGGCTCGACTATCGAACTATGACTTTACTATCAAATATCGAGCAGGCCGCAACAACGCAAATGCTGATGCCCTCCAGAAACCCTCAAGTACATCTATAAGGAATTGAAGAAGAAGAGGATGACTTAGAGGAAATAGAACTCCCAACTTTCCATAAAAGTAGAAAATGGAAAATTGCGGAAGATCACATCTGCCAGAACCGTCAGACTGTTGAAATAAACCCGTTCCAAACTTGAAAAGACTGCTCCACTAGAGGCCCAACACCTGTGGAAAGAAAGAAGCAGGGGTCAACTGTGCAGATGGTACATCAACCCAAGAACACATGAAATGGTATGGCAAGTTGTAGTTCCAAAGAGAGATGTCCAAATGGTATTGGAAGAGTACCACGATGGATCGGGACACTTTGGATGGAGAAACCTGGAAATACTGTTACTGTTACGTGAAAGATTCTATTGGATCAGCATGAGGTCTTCCATAGAGAGATAGTGTAAAAATTGTGGAACATGCTCATTAAGAAGAAGAGACCGTAACAGCCAAAAAGCACCACTCAAACCTATCATCACCAAACAACCATTAGAACTGGTAGCCTTAGATCATGTAAAATTCACCCCCAGCAAATCAGGCTACACCTATGCTCTTACCATGGTAGACCACTATTCCAGATTCTGTGTGGTAGCTCCAGTAAAATACTTAACAGCTGAGACAGCAGCAAGAACATTTCAAGCTTATTACTGCAGACCCCATGGTAATCCAGATCAGGTATCGACAGACTAGGGACCTGCCTTTGAAGCTGAAATATTTCAAGAATTCTGTCGCCTATACGTATGCAGTAGGGATGGGCGAGTCTACTCGCTAGGACTCGTCACTCGTCGAGTAGTAAGGGACTCGCAGCACTCGGTACTCGGCGAGTTTCCCAGCGATTACTCGCACAGTAACGAGTCCAATGCAAGTCAATGGCAATCCTAGTTTTGTCAGAGTTTACTTTTTCTCACTCGCTAGACTCGCTATATCACATCGCTATGTAGCTTGAATCTCCCCAAATTGTTTAAACAATCGCACCGCTTCACGGATACCCGCTGTCAGCAGCGAGTCTGAGCGAGTCTAAGCGAGTCTACGAATCCGAGTCCTGTATACTGTATTCGGGACTCGCGAATACAGAATCTGTTATGTTCCGACAAAGCTTCCGAGACAGCCTAGCGTGTTAGGTCAGAAAACTTGTGAAGATGGACAAGCATGTTAGCCAATCATATTCAGTAATGCCACAGCCATGTTGATTGTGGCAGGACTATGATTGGCTTCTGTCCATCGTAATGCCTATGTCATGTATGAGAGGCGAGGCTGTATATAAGCCTTGCCACCGCCATTTCCTCCACATTCCTGTGACGATCTGAGCTAGTGCAGGGTGAGGTAGATGCTGGAGCAGATCATAGGGAGTGTCAGTCAGTGTAGGGAAACTTCATGATTCCTTGTATTTAACCCAAACAGCTCTTCTGAGAGCTACCAGGAGGACAGAGGAGTACTGTGTAGAGCAGAGGTTCCCAATTCCAGTCCTCAAGGCACACCAACAGTGCAGGTTTTCAGGATTTCCTCAGAAATTGGAATCATCCCCAGTGCAGGTGATTCAATTATCACCTGTGCAATACTAAGGAAATCCTGAAAACCTGCACTGTTGGTGTGCCTTGAGGACTGGAGTTGGGAACCTCTGGTGTAGAGGACTGTAGGCAGGCAGGCAGGGAGGAGCAGCCTTACAGTGCACACAGGACCGACCTCATAGCTTAGCTTACTAGCTCAGCTTTCCTAATAGCTGAAGTCAGAGGCTTAGCTGAGGTACTATTTACAATTTTTTTGCACCTGATAGATTTTGGGTCATAATAACCCCTTCAGCTTTATTTTCTCTGTGGCAGACCAGTGCGTTGCTGCTCTTCTACCTGCAAATAGCACGTACGCCACCTGCTTGTGCGACTACTTGTGCGCACGTAATAATTTTTGCAGGGACTAGTGTGCTGCTTCACTGCCAAGTGTTAGCACGCACTTAACCCGCCAGCAGGTGACGCCTACAGCACCACCTAACTCCATTTTGGTGACTGTGCATTTGTCAACAATGTCACAAAAACCACAATTTCCCAAAAAAGAGGTTATCCCCATAGGCAGGGTCTGTGGGCAGCTAAAGCAGGGGCCGAGCCTCCACCAGGTCAATAAACTGCAGCGTGTTGACACCGGCCATGCTTGCTCTGTGTGTGTGTGCGTCTGTCAGCTCGAGTCGGCTTATTTCCTGTTTGCTAAAAGCATGGTGTGTGCTGGCGCAAATCGCTTGCCTCGCCTCATCGGCGCCAAATAAGACAAACACATGCGAGTTTGGCCTCGGAGACAGCAGCAAAAAACTGTTGCGAGTGGGGTTTCCAAAATGGCAATGCGAGCGCTTTCTGAAACACATCTGCGATTTGTAAATCGCACATTACTCGCTATTACTCGCTTCCCCATTCATTAACATTGTACTCGCTAGACTCGCAACGAGTAGCGAGTCCCGGGCTCGGACTCGCTAGAATCAAGCGATTCCAACTAATTTAGGACTCGCCCATCACTAGTATGCAGGAAAATACGCACCACGTCTTACCATCCTCAAACTAATGGAATGTGTGAAAAGATGAATCATGTGGTAATTGAAATGCTGAAAATTCTGCCTTTAGAAATTCGAAACCAATGGCCAGAGAAGTTACCAGATCTAGTTAACATCTACAATAACATCCCAGTGAGCTCAACAAATTTTACCCCTGCATACCTCATGAGAGCAAGACCAGGAAAATTGCCAGTAGACTTTGAAATAGGCATAGTAGTTTCTGAAGAAGATACTACAGATGCAGATTGGGATACTCGCAGAAAAGAACAAAAACAGAAAGTCCAAGAATACTTTGAGAGAAGTCTGGAAAAAGCTAGAGGAAGACAAGAAACCAACTTCAACAAAAGTGCGCAGGAAACGCCCTTAACACCAGGTGAATTGGTTTTGAAAAAGAAGACTACACAAACTAAATGATCAATAGGAAAAAGAACCATACACTGTGTTACCATCCAGTTTTGATAACCAGAAAACCTGTTTAATCAGCAAAGATAATGGTGAAACAGCAACAGTGTCCAGAGATCATTTGAAGAAGTGCCCTCAACAGCTTCAACCAGAAGAAAATGCACCTTGTCCAGAGCCAGAAGAGAAAGAGAAGTCAAAGACAGTGCAGACAATCATTGGAGAGTTACCAGCGGATTGGCCTCAAAAAGAAGGTACCATATATACTTGTGTATAAGTCGACCCGTGTATAAGCCGACCCCCCTACTTTTGCCCCCAAAAACTGGGAAAACTTATTGACTCGCGTATAAGCTGAGGGTGGACCCCAGCACAGGTATACAACCCCCAGCAGTGAGGTATACAGCCCCCAGCAGTGTGTTATACAGGCCCTCCCAGTAGTATACAGGCCCCAGTTGCATGTTATACAGCCACCAGGACAGGTATACAGCCCCCATCAGTAAGGTATACAGGTCCCCCCAGTGGTATACAGCCCTCAGCAGTATTGTATACAGCCCCCAGCAGTGAGGTATACAGGCCCCCCAGTGGTATACAGGCCTCAGCAGTATGGTATTCAGCAGGCCCCCAGTGGTATACAGCAGGCCCCCAGTAGTATACAGCAGGCCCCCAGTAGTATACAGCAGGCCCCCAGTAGTATACAGCAGGCCTCCAGTAGTATAAAGCAGCCCCCAGTAGTATACAGCAGGCCCCCAGTAGCATACAGCAGGTGAGTGCCGGCAGGAGGGGGCTGTATCAGATAGTGCACTGCTCCCCCAGTCGCAGGATGCAGTGCACTATGTGATGCAGCCCTCCTCCTGCTGGCAATCGCCCCCCACATTGTGCAGAGCCCCCCACACTGTGCAGAGCTCCCCCGCTGCATTAACTTACCATCCAGCGTCTTCATCACCGCGGGCCCTCGCGTCCATCCTCGCACGCTGTGTTCCCGGTCTCATGTGACCCGGCGGTCGCAGTGGGATGACGTCATCGTGCCGGGTCACGTGAGACCCAGACACAGCGAGCAAGCAAGGACTGGAGGACCCGTGGTGAAGAATACGCTGGAGGGTAAGATAATGCAGCGGGGGACTCTGCACAGTGTGGGGGCTCTGCACAGTATGGGGAGCGAGTGCCAGCAGGAGGGGGGCTGCCTGTATACTACCACTGGGGGCTGTATGCACGGCTCCCCTGCCGCTGTGATGGGCGGGGGAGCCGTGCATATCTAATGAGCGGCACCATGTGACGGGCCGCTCAGTCAGCAGCCTCCCCCCGCCTCCTCCAGCCTCCCCAGCACCTGGACACAGCCCCCACACACCACATACCATATTGACCCGTGTATAAGCCGAGGGGGGGACTTTTCAGCCCAATTTTTGGGCTGAAAAACTCGGCTTATACACGAGTATATACGGTACATATCTAATTCCAACTTTAATGTTTCCCACCAGCAGTAGAAGTGCCAAGAGTACAAGAACCACCCATTGTACCGGAACCAGAGAATCCTGCAATCGGTGTACCTGCCATTCCTAATGTGTGATCAGGTAGTCGCATACTGCTACCCAAGTTTACCAGTTACACATAGAACCATTCTCACCAATCCTACAGCAGAAGTACGTAGGTCAACACGTGTCAATTTAGGACACCCACCACTCAGGTATAGAGAGTAAACTATAACATGTGGGAAACTGTAAATATGTTTAAAATGTAAATATGTTGTTAATGTTAATATATAGAAAAACGGTGAAGAGTAGGCAAAAACAACCAGACCAGGTAGACAACACCAGTAAGAGGAGTGAGTGGAGTTGGTGTCAGGAGCTGTCTAGGGAGAGCAAAATCTTGGCCAATAGGTGACCCCAGGTCCAGGAGGCCTACAGCGCTTATGACCGGTAGAGGCCCCTGCAGTACCAAGGACTTCTACGCCGAGTCACCCATATTGTTTGTTGTTGTGTTTTTGAACTTTAAGCCACAGAGACTTGACCTATTGTACTTTTGAATTTCCCTTTTTCTTATTTTCAAAAATGGACCATAGCCCCAGGACTGGTAGTGGCAAACCACTCTTTAAATACCCTTTTAACAACCTACAGGGATGGACAAGCGCTGTATGGACTGGTTACCCGTTTTCTAATTTATACTTGGTTTTTGTAAATTTTTCATTTTTAAGACTCTGTTCAATAGTCAAATGTAAATAGTTATGATAAGTCATGTTATGGAAAAAAATGTTTCAGTCCCGGAGACAGTATTTAACTAGGGGAAATGTGGCACCCTTGTGGGTGATTGCCACAGGATCCACCAATGCAAGGAGGGAATTACACATTGGTTAGCACAGCACACCACACCTTCCACCCCAGACCTGAAGGGGAAGATCTACCGGCTGCCATAAGTCAGTTCCCCTTTATGAACATCCAGGCCTGAGGGAGGAGTTAGTCAGTCCCAGAAGTCAGTCTAGAGTCTGCAGTGAGAAGGAAGAGAGAGGAGACGGAGAAGCTGGTTGCTGGGAGAGATCCAGGCCCAGGACTAGGGACCACTGACTGCTGTGTGCACCCTAGGGAAACGGTTGGAGGCAAGTGGAGAAAGAAGGGAACTAAGAAAGGGAACCGGTTACTACAGCCCTTTAGTACACCAGTCACCGGAGTCCAAAGCTGCCAGCATTTACTGTTACAGTAAAACCCCGGAAGACTCAGGAGGAGTTCATCCCTGAGGAGAACAAAGTAAGAGACGCTAAACTGACCAGTATAGGACCAGGGGCCATAGGAGGAACAGGGACCCCGCAGAAGGACCTCATTGCCAGTTTAGGACAAAGCCCAGAGAGGGAGAAGTGGTGGGTTCAGGCTCAGGCAGGACTTACCCCACACCACAGAGCACAAAGACAGAGGAGGCCTCATAACTTTCTAAGGTGGAAGTCCCAAGTTGCATCGGGGACCTGGTTATTACTCTGGACTGTACCTGTTACCCTGTCACCAGTAAAAGGTACCGAAACAACAATCCCTGTGTGTCTGTGTGCCTGTCTAACCGCCGCAATTCACCGCCTTGTCTGCAGAGACGCAACTACTACTCCCCTCATCCATCCCCGCTGCCCTGAGGTAAAGCTCCACCTGTGGGGAGCTGTACCACACTCTGCTGCACCCACCATCCTTCAGCAGCCGGCTGCAGTGCTGTATAAGCGTTACCAGGTACCATAGGTGGCGTCACGTTAAAAATCCCCTTATTCCCCCACCGTTCCCCGCCATTGAGGTCAGGGCACGGGACCTGGATCGACCAGCAGTGATCCCCCATCAAAGCCACCATCAGCCCCGGTACCCGAGTACCCATACCCTGTCGACCACCTCACAACCATACACACCTCTCGGGAGTTTTTCAGCAACAAGTCTGAAAGGACCGAGTCAGCTATCCATCATGTTGACATCGAGGATCACCCCTCGATCAGGTGTTAAGCATATCAGGTCTCCCTGGATTTGCAGCAGCACATGTGGGGCAGGAGATTAATGAGATGATAAGACTGGGGATCATTTACGCATCCAGCAGTGCTTGTGCCTTGCCTGTAGTCCGGGCAACCAAGGACTACAGGGGGCTCAATACTGTCATGGTCACTGATGCATACTCAATGCCAGATTGATGACCTGCTCTTCAATTGGCTGGTGCCAAGCACCTGAGCATCATGTATCTGAGCCATGAACATAGGCAGATTCCCTTACCCATTAGCGCATGAACGTTCTCCCTTTATCACCTCATTCAGACTCTATGAGCGGACCATGATGCTGCTTGGTATGAAGAATGTCCCTTCCACTTTTCAGCAGATCATCAACATGCTGCTTAAGTGACATGAAGGGTACGTTCTGCATATCTGGATGACATTGCCATCTTTAGTCTCACATGGGAGGATCACCTAGAGCATTTAACGCAGGTGCTTAGCAGATCTGCCAGGTACGTTTGACCATTTAAGGTAACCTGTCATCTACTTTATGCCCCCAAACCTATCACTACCTGTCCCTGCAGCTTCCCACTACATCCCTAAGCATCCCTGTCTGACCTAAATGTGAAGAATAATGGTTATAAAAACGTTTTTATACTTACATTTTCCCCCATTATCTAGACAGGTGCCATTCTCGAAAGGTACCTTTACACGCGACAACTTTTCTAGGAATTTCACTGGCAACTTACTGGTGCAGTGAAATCATGGACACATTGTTCCATTTGTACACAGCAACAAGATAGAACAAAGTGTCCATGATTTCACTGCAACCAGTAAGTTGCCAGTGAAATTCCTAGAAAAGTTGCCGCGTGTAAAGGTACCCTAAGAGTGCATGTCTCTCCTCACTCGTGTATCATGCCCATGGCTGATAATTAATTCAGAAGTGCGCTCTCATCGTTTCAAATCTGTGGGTTGCTCCTTCCTTGTATAACACCGCTGCGCGTCATTTCCGATGTGTCGCATTGTGGGGGATTATTGGCTGTATTTGCCAGCTCCGCAGCATATAAAGTACACATTCTGAATCTGGCGAGTACATTGGACGAATGGCCAGTTACTACGCTGGAGCCTGGCATTCCATTAGTACCAATTTGACATTTGCCACAAGAAGGGTAGTGACCACGGTAACTGCAAATGGTTATCCCAGTTAGGGGAACTTACAGACAGGTGTGCGGGGGAAAACAGGAAAGTATAGCACCCTCCAAAGGGGGGAGGTGTGAAAATCTGTGATATATAATGTCAACTGTATTTTATCTGGTCCTAAAAATATGGACCTGCTATCGAAAATTGTGAAGCTAAAAAAGGACTCTGAGGTTAGCAGATAGTCCAGAGTCAAAAGCTACAAAGGAAAAAAATCACAGGCCTATCTGGGACAATTTGTCTCTGGCAGGGTGAACTCATGAGAGGAGGCCCAGCTTCAACCTACCCAGTCAGACAGGAGCTGAAATACCATAAAGAATTAATTTATTACTGTATATATGAGCCCTTTACTGATTACATTTTTGGGACCACAGGGAAAGGCCATTCAGTGGACAGGGAAGGGAGTGTCCGACCAAGGGGTTATTTGCTGGGGCGAGGCATTGGCCCAGTGTTGTCTTCCACTGAGGTCACGCCTTTTATCATGTTAAAAAAAATGTGAACCCCTGGCACCACACACTTCCCATGTGGCTGCAAGCACAAAGGCATAACATCCAACTGATAACTCATTTATGTATTGTCTCTATACCTCTTTAACAATTGTATTTGCATATCCGACTCCTGTATATGTATATCCATTGTGTAAATAATGTATTGCTTATTGTGCCCATAATTAATCTTGACCCACAAATCCAAACATCCATGTTCTCTTTTTAATATTACTTTCTCCCAAGACTGGTTTCTGTCCCGATATAGTCTAATGGACCAGGCTTATATATATTTAGTAACTTGTGGCAGTCCTACCAGACTGGCAAGGCTATGTTTCACTGGTGCTAATGAAAGCGGTCTCTCATCATGTCCTGGTTGTGTGGTTCACCCTCTCTCCCTTACTGTGTCTCCCTGTGCCCATTATGTACAGGAGTTGACTATGTAAATTGGTGCACGTTGCCTGTGATTTTTCCTAGGGGTGTAGAATTTCACATTTTAGCTTAAGTGATGAGATTGTTCTGCCTGACCATGACTTACTAGCAGCGTAAGTTGGGGCTGTGCGGTGCATAACACCATATATCATATTTCATTGTAGTTGATGGGATAACAGTAACCTATTTTTCCTATGTGATGGAATACTCTGTGCAGCCGAATCTCAACTTAAGTTATCGGTGTCCATCTGGTGTCCAGTATATGATAGATCCAGCTATCT
Organism: Allobates femoralis; assembly: GCA_033576535.1. NCBI lineage: Eukaryota > Metazoa > Chordata > Amphibia > Anura > Aromobatidae > Allobates > Allobates femoralis. Next base: position 378,266,678 of record JARQOC010000005.1, read on the forward strand.
GTCATGGTTCTCATTATAAACACAAATTACAAAGTACGGTAAGTATAAAGGCAGCCTTAATATATACAAATGTAAACTATCAATAATAGAAACAGCACGGGAGAAGAAAAAGTCTGTGTAAATAAAAAGCTACTCTTAATGTAAAATAAAGGGATTACAAGCTAAATGTTTCACATAATATTTTTTGGTGTTTTACTTTCATGTAGGTTACTGTATGTGAAACCTGAATGAAGTCCCAAGTTCCAGATTCTGGGGTACTTTATTCTTATTAAGAAAATCATGTGGTTCAGTGGTCATGCGAAGTTGAGCAGCGGATAGAGATAGAGTATTACAATCTGTGGCGTAACTTTAGGCCCAGGGGCCCCGATGTGAAAACTCCAATGGGGCCCCTGGCTAATAGTATTAGTCTTTATCTATAGGCCAAAGGGACTTCTGGGGCCCCCCTAAGCTGCAGGGCTCGGGTGCGGTCACAACCCCTGCACCTATTGTAGTTACGCCCCTGATTACAATTGCTGTGATTTGTTTAGAAAGCACTTTCTAATATGCAGTGCAATGTACAATGCTGCATGTTTGACATGCTTTCCCGTTTGAGGTTACATCTGCCAGGGTTGATGATTTTAATATATAAACAGAAAGTGAATACGTGATAGACATAAGCTTTTGTTAAGTCTATTCATGTTTTGCTGTTGAGGCACCTTTGTCAAACCATGTAAATTACTAGAAGGAATTATATTACCTGTTACAAGAACCTGCAAAGTATTGCTCTATATTTCCTCTTAAGATTAAGCATATTTCTACTTGCAAACCCACTTTTCTGCAATCTGATAACAAATAAATTGCCTGCACCATTACACAGTCAGCTCAAACTTCATCTATGGCCTTATGGAGGACAGAAGACGTCTATATTACTGCCTATTCAGGAAAATGAATCATTTTCCCAGGAAGTGCTCCATATTCTTGTACAAACTGAACTTCTAGTTTATGTTTTGAATTGAATTAGGTTTACAAGACTAGCTATGCTTTCAATATATTTTTAGAATAAACTGTCCTGTGTGTACATAGGAGGAATAATAGAATTTCTGGCTATTATATGATTTACAGCAGGTGAAATAAGTACTGACCATGTCACCAATTGTCTAAGTAAATATATTTCTAAAATTGCTATTGACATGAATTTCTCACCCATCCAATCCACATAGATAAAAAAATGTAAATCTATATGTAGTGGAAAATATGTATCTGTAGGGGATCATGCTGGTCAAAGGATCTGAAACCACAGGTGGTCTTCCTGTGAACACAATACTTCACACCTCTGGAAAGGTTCAAAGAAACCAACAAATGGCCACTGGTGACCAGGGTCTTCCATTCCATATCTGCCTACTTAAAGAAAGAGTTGTAAACCAAGGGGATTTGAAAAGTAATGTATTCATTACTAAATTAGTCCAATTACAAACCCAGGATTAGAATATTAAAATTAAAAGGCTGTTCTAGAAATTCGACATCCAGCTCGAGCCTATAAAAACACAACACTGATTGAGGCAGTTGAAGTACTGATGTGTTCCACATTTCATCTTTCCTCCCAAGGAAGCGAAAGACATTGGATGGCAAAGTTTAGGTATTTCTGTAATTTTCTCCCTTTTATTTTATAACTGTTTTGCATCCCTGTATGTCCATTTTATTTTTTTATCTTTTAGATCTTTTATTGTAAGCTCTGTAATTTTTATATTAAAGCATAAAACTATAATAAGTTGACCCTTGTATGCTGTAAAAAAATCCATAGCCTAGGAAGGGGTGTGTGACAGACTGTGGTAGTAGTTCCAGGACTCATCGCCCTGTATGTTCGCTGAGTGGTGGCAGCGTGTTGTGAAGCTGGGGTGTTTGTGGTCTGCATTGGGGTGTGCTTTATGCTCACTTTATAGCTAGTACAGAGGCTGAGTGCTGATTGAGTGAAAGGAGATAAATTAACCCTTAGGGCCCCTTTACACGCGGCTACATTTCTTGGGTGGCTACAGGTAACTTACTGGTTGCAGTGAAATCATGGAGAGATTATTCATTTGTACACAGCAACAAGATAGAACCATATCTCATGATTTCACTGCAACCAGTAAGTTACTGTAGCCACCCAAGAAATGTAGCGCGTGTAAGGGGCCCTTACAGGTTAACTACAAGTCACAAGCTGAGAAGTGGGTACAGGAAAAATTGGTGGCAATGGTGGGATAGAATTTATTTTTATTGGAGCATTAGTGCATGCTTTAAGCAACTATTCTCTGTACTATTGAACTTTTATACTTGCGAGGAGTGCACCAGTCCTACAATGTTCATCTCAGTGTTTACTTACACATACTTGCAAAGAGTTTTCCTTCCCAATTTTTCTTTTCTATCTTTTATTTGGTGAATATGGCAGCCCTGTACAAAATGCAAGGAGGCTCTGATCGACCTCTGCGAGCAGTGAAGAAAAGAGACAGCCGAAAAATCTAAGGATATGCTGATGCCCGGGGATAAGACATTCTTTACATAATGCATGCCAATGTTTCATGTGCAGTAAAGTGGGACATGTTAGCGCAGTCTGCCCTGATAGGAAGAAATGCCCAACTATGACCACAAAGCTGTCTGGGCCCTCACCTTCTGTCTTGTATGTTGGGCAGTCCTGATGTGAGGACTAATGAGAATTGTCAATTTGTCACTCTTGGCAATAAAGTTACCATTGGTCTCAGAGATACTGGAGCAAAAGTGACCCTGGTGCATCCAGAAATGGTGACCCCTGCAGATATTATACTAGGAAAGATTATGTCTAGAACCAGGGTTGAAAGGGTCAGCCCTGCCGTGTCCATGACCTGTGTGTACCTGGACTGGGGGCAGGAAAAGGAGTGAGGGAAGTGGGAGTTTCAGAGGCTATCCCCACCAAAGTGTTGGTATCCCACTATATCCCTCCCTTGCAAGTTAATGCTACAGAGAAGATGGAAGCAAGGGACCCACCTGAGATCTTTTTTGAGTAGGGAAAAATGCAACAATGCATAGTAATGTATGTGACAACTGTGACCCAAAGGCAAGCTGCAGGTCAGACTCAACCCCAGAGATTAAATGATGAGTCTGAGAGAGAACTGCCAGAAAAGGAGGGCCATACTATGGCCCAAGAGCCTCCTCACGTGGTAGAAGGCATTGCTGACAGATGCTAGTCTGGAGAAGCTCAGAAGTCATGCAGAACAACCCCCTACTCTTTCTGATAAAGAGAGAATATACTGGGGCCAGGGAAGACAGTATAAAGAGACTCTCCCCACTGATACCACAGAACATTGGGACTCTGAAAAGCGTCTGGTCATTCCTTATCTATTTAGTGAACAGTTATTAAGAATTGCTCATGAAATTCTATCTAGCTAGCCACCTTGGAGTACAAAAGACTAAGGCTAGGGTCACACATAGCAATCCATTTTGCCTTGGGGCAGTTTTTGGCATAACTTTTTGTTTGTTTTTTTCTAAGTCCAAAAACGGATCCGTTAACAGATGGTGCACTTAAGTTTCACTGCATTTTTCAAAAACTTTTCCCAGGCTCCAAAAAATGTTGCCATCATTGCGGTTTTTTAACATAGGGCCCTATAAGAAACGCGTCCGTTAACTCATGGTACCTATATGTACCATGTGCTAATGCATGCTTTTTTTGGAAAAAATGACTACGGTAAGTCCAAAAAACGTTCAGAGGCACAGGATGCACAAAAAGCACCCTAACAAAAACGGATCTCCATTTTTATAAACACTATAAAAAACGGATTGGCATGTGTGACCTTATCCTAAACCTCTCCTGACTCATAAGTTTTATTGGTTCAATATGGGGACAGACAAAGTCAATTACTGTTGATTCTGCGTGGTTTGTCATAGAGTTGGAATGTGTGGGATATTCAGACAGTCCCATTGACACCAAAGCCAGTGATTGATGGAGCATTTCTAATAAGTGTCTATGGATATTATACTATACTATAGATACTATACACTGCCCCTGTTGGACAAACCATCAGTAGATTTGGTTTTCAGTACCATCTCTATGCTGACGACACCCAATTATACATATCTTCTCCTGACATCACCTCCACATTACTACAAAATACCAGTGATTGTTTGTCTGCTGTCTCTAACATCATGCCTTCTCTCTACGTTAAATTGAATCTATCAAAAACTGAACTTCTCGTGTTTCCTACCTCTCAAAATCTTCCAAAACCTAATATTGCCATTTCTGCATGTGGTTCTACCATTTAGGGGCATAACTACCACTGGTGCAGGGGTTGCGATCGCACCCGAGCCCTGAAGCCTTGGGGGGCCCCAAAAGTCTCTTTGGCTTATAGAAAAAGACTAATGCTATTAAAGATTTGCCATAATTGGGGGTCCCGATGGAGCTATCGCATCGAGGCCCCTGGGCCTGAAGTTACATCACTGCTACCATTGATCCTCAGCAGCACGCTTGCTGTCTTGAGGTTATATTTGACTCAGATCTCTCCTTCTCTCCCTACATCCAGTCACTCATTCGCTCATGTCACCTACACCTCAAAAACATCTCTAGAATTCAACTGTTTCTTACTGTTGATTCTGCAAAAACTATAACTGTTGCCCTTATTCATTCTCACCTGGATTACTGCAATTCTCTACTAATCGATCTCCCTCTTACTAAACTCTCTACTCTCCAATGCATCCTGAATGCAGCAGCCAGCACCATATTCCTCTCCAACTGCTTTACTGATGCCTCTATCCTGAGCCAATCATTGCACTAGTTACCAATCCACTATAGAGTACAATATAAAATTATCACTCTCACCTACAAAGCCCTCCACAGTTCTGCACCGCCCTACGTCTCCTCCCTCATTTTTGTCTATCGCCCTACACCTGCCCTCCATTCCACAAGTGACCTAAGACTGACATCAGCTACAATCCGAACTTCCCACTCCAGTCTCCAAAACTTCTCATGAGCTGCATCAATTTTCTGGAATGGGTTACCAAAGACAATTCAATTAATTTCCAATACCAATAGTTTTAAGCGAGCCTTAAAAACACATCTCTGTAGACTGGCCTATCACCTCACCTCACTTGTCCAACTATCTTTTCTTTTCCAAATCTGGCCTCTTGTGTCATCTGTCTGAATCTGCAGACAGTCTGTCTGTCTGTCCCCTATGCATAATGAAACTCCCATTCCAGGGAACTCGTTACCGGGCCAGTTCTTATGGTTCTTTTGGGGGATGTCAAGGTGGCCACCCGGCTGCGTGACCCTGGTGGTGTCAGTTAGAAGGTCAGTATCAGATGACATGGGGAATAAAGGGAGTATTTCTGACGCCACCTGCGGTGTGCGGCTATGTGTGGCCGCCGTTGCTTCAGAACCTCTGGGGACGATGACCGTCAGCTTAGATGGTTTCGCTCCCCACAGGTGAAGCGATTCCCCAGGGCAGTGGGTAGGAAAGTCAGTTCATTTTTCGGCTGGTGTTCATCAGGTCACCAGCACCTCAGAGTGTTATGCGGCATCTGCAGCTGGCTGTTGCCGCTGATAAAAATCTCACACACTTCCACTGGAGTTCTGTACCTTTACTGTAACATTCCAACTAGGACGTCTGGTGCTTCTCTCTGCCAATTGCCGGTTTCAGCGATTTCTCTAGAACCAGGACACTGTCGTCAAGACCCCTAGGTGTTCCTTGCTCTCTCATGGTGTTTCCTTCACTGGTGGTGCTCTCAGCACTCCTAGCTCATCTCACTTCTCCTCTCAGCGCCTCTGTACATAGAGCTCAGCTACCGACAGCCACAGGCTTTGGTTGGTACCGTGCCTTAGTAAGGCCGCCTTCTCTGATTTGTGCCGGGTTTGAGGCAAAAGGTCCCCTTTAGGATCTCATGGCCTTGGGGTTCAACGGTTTGGATATGAATCACCATGCCGTGTTCAGGTCCGGTCCCCTGTCTTCATCCACCATTCCCCCATTCCTTCTGCCTGATTCAGGCATGCAGGTGATCTTCCTTCCTCCTCTACACCATTCAGTCTCTCCCTCCCGGTGCGAGCGTGACCGTGCTCCAGCTCGTGGGAGCTAACACCTCCACCACTTCTCAACTCTCACTCAAACATCCTACCCCTTTGCTGTTCTCCTCCCGATGGACAAACCCTACACTTCCTTGTTCCCCTGGCATAGACTGGGCCCTTCCCCCCTGGATCCACCGACAGTCCCATCCCGGGGACCTAAGTGTGTGTGTGTTGAGGGTCTTAACCTCACCATCCAGGTACCTGGAGAACAGGGGCACTACCCTCCTGCTAATGGAGGAGTGCAGTACCCCGGTTGCGGTCTGACCAGTGGGGTGCCACACATAATATAGCACTTTACCTTTACTTGTACAGATCCCCACTGGTGACTGGTTCATGCAGCGTTACGTGAATCCCCTATTTATTATATTGATGGCTTAACCATATATGAAGGCACTTTTTACCATTCACCTTTTGTGCCTCCCCTATTTCCTCATAGATTGTAAGCTTGTGACCAGGGACCTCACTCCTCTTGGTTTTTGAATGTTTGTTACTCTGTATTATCTCATATTGTTTGTATATGTCCCCTTTGAATTGTAAAGTGCTGCGTAATATGTTAGTGCTATATAAATAAAATTATTATTATTATTTTTATTATTATTATTATTATTATAGAACCACTTGCAATACCTAACAGCTCTGGCAAAAAGTTCATCCTCACAGTGGTGGACTATGCTTCACGATATTTAAAGGAATCCTGTCACCTCCAGAACGCCTCCTAAGCTACCAAAACATGTCCCTGCAGCATCCTATCACTAATCTCACACTCCTTTTGTCTCCTAAAAGAATCCTGTGAAAGTGCATAAAAACGTTTCAATACTTACTCATTAGTGATTATAATTAGCAGGGGCTATATTCTTTAGCCCTTAGGGCGTGTTGTTTTGCAGCCTCGAGGATCCACCCTCTCTATGTCTGTGTTGCTTTGCTTGTGCAAGCTTTGCCCTCCCCCCTCTCTGTCACTCACAGAATGCAAATCATTAGTCCTGCCTTCAGCTCCACATCACAGCAGAAGCTGCACAGAGAGGGCTAGATCATTCAGGCTGCAAAACAACACACCCTAAGGGCTAAATAATATAGCCCCTGTTAATTATAATCCCTAGTGAGTAAGTATTAAAATGTTTTTATGCACTTTCACAGGATGCTATTAGGAGACAAAAGGAGTGTGAGATTAGTGATAGGATGCTGCAGGGACATGTTTTGGTAGCTTAGGAGGCGTTTTGGAGGTGACAGGATGCCTTTAATTATATTGGGAACAGGGAAGGAAAATGCTCCACCGGACTCTCTTGCAGCTCTCGGCGCCAAGTCTGGATCTCTGGAATCCTTAGTCTCAACTTAAAATAGAAAGAACCGGCACCCGGACAAAATCTTCATTTTTCTTTTGCATTTATTTTGTATGCAGTATTCCATAGCAATAAAACGTATACGGGAACGCAGTCCCACCCTAGACGCGTTTCGGATGTGGCATCCTTAGTCTACAGCATAGAATGACAATCTCCCCAAACTTTATTTATACATTTAAAAACACCGCTCATGGAACACCTGTCAGTTCACATTCATTAATCATTAACTCTTTATGATATAGGCTGAAGACACCTATTGCACAAGGTGAGTATACTACTTCCAAGAACTTTATTAAAAACACATAGACTCATTTGAATATACCTATACTTCATGTCATAATCATAATTTAGCTCTATATTTTATCACATGGGAACAAGAAACCCCAATTTTTTTTATAAATAAATATATATACCATCATTCAGGGTACTACCCCCGAGAGAAGTGACTCTATTTTTTCTACACCAAATTCATCTCGGACCTGCCCTTCATCATCTGAATCTGAAAAAACGGAGGAAGGGGAGGAGAGGGGCAGGAGACGAGGAGGGGGACACCATTATCCCCTACGGAACCTACAATGACTGTATCAGGAGGACCGGGTAATGAATACTCTGTGTTAAATTTATCTGCTACTGTCTTGTCACTCTCTAAAATTGATGTGCTAAATCGGGGGTTGAATTTTGCACCTTCTTCTAGAGGCAATTTACTTAATACATTTTGTGATATTAATAAATTCATGCGTGTACTAACTATTAAAAAACATTTTTTTAGTGAGAATAATGATGGTGGGAACCAGGGTGAACACCCAGAAACTGTAGGTGAAGTAAATCAGGTTCCTCTGTCTATAAATTTAGAGGATCAGATTCCAACACTCGAACTACACAGTATGGGTGGGGAATCTGAGCCTAGATCACCATTTAGTACGATATGAAATGGAATGGTATGATAGTATGAGCGCTGGGAACAGATTACAAGCACTGGATCCTATAGCTTATTACCTTCAAATTTAATATGAACAGTGGATATTACAGGTCCTCACGCCACAACATGTTTCGACATAAACATGTTGTGGCGTGAGGACCTGGAATATCCACTGTTCATATTAAATTTGAAGGTAATAAGCTATAGGATCCAGTGCTTGTAATCTGTTCCCAGCGCTCATACTATCATACCATTCCATTTCATATCGTGCTTTATTCCTCCCTTCTGGGAGTGTGGTTTGAAAGCAGCTCAGGAACAGAACCAGACCTACACAATAGGATCTGCCCTTGGAATTGGGAGAGCCGCAGCAGCTCCATTGGGATCAAGCTGAAGGGAATTTCATATTTGGAGAAAAGAGTCTCTGTCTATTAATCTCACCATAAACGCAAGACCTAGTTATGCAGGGAGCATAAACTAATAAAGGTGAGTGAAAACATAATTTAACAATTACTTCAGCTTGATAGATGCACAGCGTGGCGCAACAATATTTTGGTTTTCTTTGCTAGATCACCAATTAGAGTCACCAATGACAGGGTTCCCAACCCCATGTTTTATCCTGTCAATTCCAGAGCGCCAGCGATGGACCAATTCCAACATACCATGGAACGAGAGAAAAACGCATGACAATTTGACCAGATCTGAAAAGGATGCACTGAATAGATTGAGAAGTAATCCACACATAATAGTGAGGTCTGCCGACAAGGGGGGTTCTGTGGCCCTGCTCGACAAAGGTTTATATCATAGAGAAGGTCTACTAATGTTGTCGGACAGTGCCACTTACCGCCCTTTGCCTGTGGATCTAGTTCTGAAAATACAAGAAAAACTGTCAGAACTCCTTAATGAAGGTATGTCACTAGGCATAATAACGGAAAAAATTAGGGAGTATTTGTATATTGATAAACCGGTGTGCCCCATTTTCCACGCGCTACCCAAGACAAACAAAGAAAAATGTCCTCCTCCCTTAAGACCAATTGTGTTCGGCATAGGGGGAGTAAATGAAAAACTCTCTGAGTGGCTGGATTCTATGCTACAGCCACTGCTAAGAGAATCTACAGGGTCCATAAAGGATTCAAAACACCTGTTGGGTGAAGTGAGGGAGATGGTTTGGAAAAAGAGCTACTCATGGGTCAACTGTGATGTAATATCACTGTATTCTTGCATCCCCTATGATCGAGCACTTGAGGCGTTATCAAACATCTTAATGCGGTCCAACTTATACACACAGGATGTTAAACAATTCATTATCATGTGTACAGACCATCTCCTAAAAAACAATTATTTTCAGTTTGATTCTGAGTATTATGTTCAACAATGTGGATGTCCGATGGGCGCTGAGTTCTCCCCGTCATTAGCTAATCTGTATATGAGATATTGGGAGAGAATGTATAGAGACAACCCTTGTAATGTAATGTATAGAGACAACCCTTACCTACGATGGGTTAAGAGGTGGGGGCGGTACATTGATGATGTCATCCTGATATGGGATGGCGTCTTTGATGTACCCCTCCAAAGGTCAAGTGATTTTCTGGGTTTCATGAACTACATCAGCGGAAACCCATATAACATCAGATTTACCCATATCATTCATGGTAACTCGACACCATATCTTGACATTCTGCTACAAGGGTCAGAAGTTACAGGGGAAATTAACACTTCACTATACTGCAAACCGGTAAGCGGCAACTCCCTCTTACGTGCTGGGAGTTGTCACCCACGGCATGTTGTGGAAAACTTGGCGGTGGGTGAAGTAATTAGAGCAAAAAGAACGTGCTCAACTGAAGCTGCTTATCATAATGAGGTCAAACATATCAGAAATCAACTGGTAAATCGCGGCTACACATTGAGTAGTGTGAACAGGGCCCTAACAAAGGTGGAGGCTCGCACGAGGGAATCGCTTTTAATAGATAATTCTCTCAGTCATGGGAGAGGCAACAAAAGAATGAACTCAGACAACACAAATATTCCCATGTTTTCAACCAGTTTTAGCCAGAATTATACTGGAATTGTCAAATTAATCCACAAATATATTCCTATTCTGTACCAGAGATCTATAAAAATGAGAATGCGCGTAGGGTCTTATCCCACTTAGGAGATAGGTAGCGTGTAGCATAAAATCTGTTCACCTGGTTAGGTTGTGAAGCTCACAACTAGCTTGATCGCTCAACCTTAGCAGCTGCAACAGGGACAGCACTTCCACGATGTGGGAATGTAAACTCTCTCCAGGACCAATTGCCTCCAGGTCCGCGCTGCTGCCTGGAAGATGTATCAAAGACACCGGAATGCTTTGTATGAAATCTTTTTCTGCTTTATTTCCAAATAAATGGAAATAAAGCAGAAAAAGATTTTATACAAAGCATTCCGGTGTCTTTGATACATCTTCGAGGCAGCAGCGCGCACCTGGAGGCATTGGTCCTGGAGAGAGTTAACATTCCCTATTCTGTACCAGGCTCCTGTCCTTCAAAAAATACTTATGAATGATTACGGATGTGTCCCCAAAAAATCCATCACTCTAGGAAACATCCTGTCACCTTCCCTATTCACAGATGCCAGAACAACAACAACATGGTTACATACCACTGGTAATTTTAAATGTGGTGGCAACAGGTGTAATATCTGCAAATATATGCATGTCACAAAATCAATTCAGTGACAGGAAATCAGACCACATATATGATATGCAGGGTTTCATCAATTGCAACACCACACATGTGGCATACTTAGCGTCTTGTACAAAATGTAATATGGACTATGTAGGCTGCACATCGAGACCCCTTAAAAAATGCATTGGTGAACACATAACTGCATCTAACCCAGACAATGTTTCATCACAGCGTAATTTGTCTGGGTTATCAAAGCATTTTTAAGAGGAACACAGGGGCAACATGAGCGGTGTCATATTAAAAGGCATAGATCGCATATATAGAAATAGAAGGGGAGGAGAATGGTAGCGGGCAGTACGGAGCAAAGAATTAATGTGGATAACGAAATTGAATGTGAGAGTTCCGGGAGGTATGAACCACAAATCAAATCTGGTTTACTTTTACTAGTGTCACTTGAATGCATCAATGGGGAGAGGGTAGTACCCTGAATGATGGTATATATATTTATTTACAAAAAATTTGGGGCTTCTTGTTCCCATGGGAAAAAATATAGAGCTAAATTATGATTATGACAAGAAGTATAGGTATATTCATATGAGTCTATGTGTTTTTAATAAAGTTCTTGGATGTAGTATGCTCACCTTGTGCAATAGGAGTCTTCACCCTATATCATGAAGAGTTAATGATTAATGAATGTGAATTGACAGGTGTTCCATGGGCGGTGTTTTTAAATGTATATATAAAGTTTGGGGGAATTGTCATTCTATGCTGTAGACTAAGGACACCACGTCCGAAACATGTCTAGTGGTGGGACTCCGTTCCCATATACGTTTTATTGCCATGGAATATTGAATACAAAATAAATGCAAAAGAAAAATGAAGATTTTGTCCGGGTGCCGGTTCTTTCTATTATAAGTATCAAACATGATAACCAGAAGCTGTGTCACTGTCCTCCATCTGAGCTAAGTGGCTGATGCCCTACTGACTGTTTATCTAGTGTGGGTATCCCTAAGGAAATGTTAACTGACCAGGAGACCCAATTAATGTCTAATCTGATGGAAAGTCTCTGCGAAAAGATAGAAGTGTAGCATTTTGTAGCCAGTGCCTATAATCCCCAAACCAATGATCTCTGTTAATGTTTTAATGGAACACTAAATCAAACACTCAAGATGCTGGTGGAGACGGAAGGAAGAGACTGGGAGCATTACTTCCCTCATCTGTTGCTTGTGTTTTGAGATGTACCCCAGGACACCACAGGATTCTCCCCTTTCAAACCTGTTTATGAGAGGATGGTCAGAGGGACCCTTGATTTGTTTAAGGACTGTTGGTAGGGTGGCCCAAAAACTACTGGAGTTTCTGTGGTGGAATATGTACTGCGACTCAAGAAAAAATGCAAAAAGTGAGCAACCTGGCGCATGAAAATGTGACCCAGGACCAAATCTACCAAAAGGTCTGGTATGACCATAATTCCAGACTGAGGGCATATGAGGAGGGGTAGAAGGTTTGGGTGTTGGTCCCTATGTTATAGAATGAATTACAAGCTGCATAGGAGGAACCATACAGTGTACTCAAGCATATAAATTATATTAACTATGTGTGGGAACTTGCTATCAACCTTATGAAGACAGCGAAGTAGGTGAGGAGATTGTAAGCCACTTCCCTCCTCTCAGATATATGCATATATGCAAATTTGCACTTCACTAAAGAAGTGGAGAAACTCTAGTGCCACATTTAAGCAGCTTCCTCAAAGTTATAATCGCTTTCCAACAAGCTTTTAATATAACTAAGGGATTTGTGCCAAATCAGAACCCCAAACTACAGACGCTGCGTTTCGGGGTACCTGCCCTTCATCAGTGTAGTGTGTGGGATATTCTGATCTGGCATGAGTGAGTGGGCTAAGACAAGGTCTGGGAACTTGCTATCAACCTTATGGAGACAGTGAAGTAGGTGAGGAGATTGTAAGCCACTTCCCTCCTCTCAGATATATGCAAATATGCAAATTTGCACTTCACTAAAGAAGTGGAGAAACTCTAGTGCCACATTTAAGCAGCTTCCTCAAAGTTATAATCGCTTTCCAACAAGCTTTTAATATAACTAAGGGATTTGTGCCAGATCAGAACCCCTAACTATGTGGTGATCCTGGACGAACATGCACAGCGTCAAAAAGTATTCCATATAAATATGTTGAAAGCTCATTATGACAGAGAGGCCTGTGTCTTACCTGTCTGTAGCATGCCTGAAGAGGGGGAGGTTTATCTGCTGTTGGATATCGGGGTCTGATACTCAGTGTACAGACTCCCTGGAGTCAGACAAGTTTACCCCTGTGCTATCCCACAGTCAGACATCAGAGCTAATGAGGTTGCTCGGTGAGTTCACAGAATTCTTCACAGGGAAGCCTGGGAGGACTCACTTAGCAAATCACCATGTTGACACGGGTACTAATTCCCCAGTGAGGGCAGTCTGCATACCGCGTGTCAGCAGAGGTGAAAGCAAACATGAAGGGACAGATAGAGGAGATGTAAAAACTTGGTGTAGCCCAAAAATTGCAGGCTGCCTTGGCAGTGCCTGTGGTTCTTTTTCCAATACATTTATTATTATTTATCATTAGGTATTTATATAGCGCTATTAGGATACATGGCGCTTTACAATTTAGAGGGTAGACAAAGACAGGTGGTCAAAGACGACCACAGACGATGACAAATCCACAATAAATTATATGGGTACAATAGGGGCAGGGATCCTGTCTGCGAGGGCTCACAGTCTAGAGGGGGTGGGGAGGGAGATAGTAGGAGGGGAGAGGTGAGATGGTGCAGTGGATAGGGTCTCAGTGTGTGTTGTAGGCTTGTAGGAAGAGGTGGGTCTTCAGGTTTTTCTTGAAGGTTCCCAGGGTAGGGGAGTGTCTGATGTGGTGGGGGAGGGAGTTTCAGAGTCTGGCAGAAGCACGAGAGAAGTCTTGTGTGCGGTTGTGGGAGGTGGAGATGCGGGGGGTTGAGAGAAGGAGTTCCTGAGAAGAACGCAAGTTGCTTGAGGGGAGGTAACGGGAGACTAGGTCGGAGATGGAGAGAGGGGACAGGTTGTGTATGGCCTTGTTTGTCAGGGGTAAGGTTTTGAAGCGAGATCGCAGGGGTATAGGGAGCCAGTGGAGGTCTCAGCAGAGAGGGGAGGCGGGGGAGTAACGGGGAGATAGGTTGATGAGTCGGGCAGCAGAGTTGAGGATGGCGCAGAGAGGTGCGAGGGAGGAGGCAGGGAGGCCGGTTAACAGGAGGTTGCAGTAGTCCAGGCGGGAGATGATGAGGGCATGGACAAGTGTCTTGGCCGTGTTGTGGGCAAGGAAGGAACGGAATACGAGCAATGTTTAATAGTTGGAGTCGACAGGCAGTGGCGAGGGCTTGGATGTGGGGCTTGAAGGAGAGGGAGGAGTTGAGGATTACCCCGAGGCACTTGTTGTGTGGGAGGGGTGAGAGTGTGCAGTTATTGACAGTGATTGATAGGTCAGGAAGCGGGGCGGGGTTGTTCGGGGGAAAGACGATGAATTCGGTCTTGTCCATGTTGAGTTTTAGGAAGCTGGAAGAAAAGAAGGATGCGATGGCGGATAGGCAGGGAGGAATTTTGGATAAAAGAGAGGAAATGTCAGGGCCAGACAGATAGAGTTGGGTGTCGTCGGCGTAGAGGTGGTATTGGAGTCCGTGTGACTCGATGAGGTTGCCTAGGCCGAGGGTGTAAATGGAGAAGAGTAGTGGTCCCAGGACCAAGCCTTGGGGGACACCTACAGAGAGGGGGTGGGGTGAGGAGGAGGTGTGGGAGTGGGTGACGCTGAATGTCCTGTCCATTAGGTAGGAGGAGATCCAGGAGAGGGCGAGGTCAGTAATGCCAAGAGACTCAAGAATTTGGAGTAAGAGGGAGTGGTCTACAGTGTCGAAGGCAGCAGAGAGGTCGAGAAGGATGAGGATGGAATAGTGTCGTTTGCTCTTGGCGATCAGAAGGTCTTTAGTTACTTTGGCTAGGGCTGTTTCGGTGGAGTGGTGAGGTCGGAAGCCGGATTGTAGGCGATCAAAGAGAGTGCAGGAAGAGAGGTGTGGGGACAGTTCAGAATAGACGTGTTGTTCAAGAAGTTTTGAGGCAAACGGGAGGAGAGATATGGGGCGATAGTTGGAGACTGTTGTAGGGTCTAGTGATGGTTTTTTTAGGATGGGTGTGATTAGGGCGTGTTTGAAGGGTGAGGGGAATGTGCCGGATTTGAGTGAAATGTTGAAGAGGTGTGTTAGAGCAGGGATGAGGACTGTGGTGAGGTTAGGGATGAGGTGGGAGGGGAGTGGATCAAGGGTGCATGTGGTGAGATGTGATCGTGCTAGGAGGGAGGAGAGGTGGTCCTCTGTCATGGGGGTGAAACTGCATTTGGGTGAAGGGGGGATGAGCTGGAGGTGGGATGGGGCAGGGGGAGTGAGGATCGAAACTTTGTCTGAGTTTGTCAATTTTGTCTTTGAAGAAGGTGGCGATGTCGTCGGCGGAGATGAGGGGTGAGGGAGGAGGTGCAGGGGGACGAAGTAAAGAGTTGAAGGTTTTAAAGAGTTGTTTGGGGTTGTGAGACAGGGCGGTAATTAGGGAGGAGAAGTAGGCTTGTTTTGCGGAGTCAAGGGCAGTCTTGAAGGTATTGAGGAAACGTTTGTATAGGGTGAAGTGCTCTGCGGAGTGGGATTTCTTCCATTTCTGCTCGGCTGCCCTAGTCGTCCGTCTGAGTTTATTGGTGAGGGTCGTGAGCCAGGGTTGTCGTTGTACTCGTGTTTTGTGAAATGTGAGTGGGGCGGCCTGGTCGAGGGCTGTGGTGAGAGTGGAGTTGAAGAAGGGGAGAAGGGATTCTGAGAGTGAATCGAAGTCTAGGAGCTTAAGGTTTCTGCGGGGGTGGAGGAGTGTCCGGAGAGAGGGGAGCGTGGTAGGGGGGGAGAGGGAGGAGAATGTCAATAGGTTGTGGTCGGAGTGGGTGAGGGTCGAGTATGTGAGGTCGGTGAGGGAGCAGAGGCGGGTGAAGACTAGGTCAAGTGTGTGGCCTCCAGTGTGTGTGGCGGAGGAGATCCATTGGGAGAGGCTGAAGGAGGAGGTGAGGGATAGGAGTCTGGAGGCAGCGGCTTTGGGGGTGTTGATGGGGATGTTGAAGTCACCCATGACGATGGTGGGGATGTCGGAGGAGAGGAGGTGGAGAAGTCAGGTGGTGAAGTGGTCAAAGAAGGTAGAGGGGGAACCAGGGGGCGGTAGACAACGGCCAGTTGGAGGTTGCAGGGGGAGTAGATGCGACAGCGTGTGCCTCGAAGGAGGGGAGGGGGGGTGGTGTAAGTGGGGAGAAGGAGCAGTCATTGGCCAGAAGTAGGCCAACAGCTCCGCCACGGGTGTTGGTGGGGCGGGGAGTGTGGGAGAGCGTGAATCCACCGTAGGAGAGGGCAGCTGGGGAGGTTGTGTCAGAGGGGATAAGCCAGGTCTCTGTGAGGCCGAGGAAGGAGAGTTTTTTGGAGATGAAGAGGTCGTGGATGAGTGAGTTCGTTACGGACCGAGCGTGCGTTCCAGAGTGCGCCGGGTAAGGGGACAGGGAAGGCAGGGGTGGGGGGAATGGGTCGGAGGTTAAGGGGGTTATGAGGGTTGGTGATGGGTCGTCGGAGTGGGATGGAGGGGAGTGAGGTGGTGAGGTGGCGTGGGCCAGGATTGGGGAAGATGTCACCAGAGAGTAGGAGGAGCAGGGAGAGGGTTAGGAGGTGGGAGCAGGGGAGTTTGCGTGGTGTGCGTGTACATCTAGAGATGGTGGGTTGAAAGTGGGGGAATAGTTCGGAGGATAGGGTGAGATGGGTAGGAAGGATAGAGGGTGAGAGCAGAATTCCTTTGCACAGTGGGGGGATGGGTGGGGGTAGTAGGAAGTGGAGAAAGATGGGAGTGAAGGTGAGGAGGAGCGGGAACATGATGGGGGGAGAGGGTGGGAGAGGTGGATGGGGTCAGAGGTAGCCGGGGATCTGCTGTGGTAAGGGCGAGTTCAAAATGATGGGTGGTTAGCCGCGTTCGAGGTGCGGCCAGGTGGTGAGATGCAGTCCGGGGGAGGAGGTGCAGTTCAGGGGTGAGGAAGAGTGTACTACCAATTTTTATATAGACTGTAGAAAATTACATCTACTTACTAAATTTGATGCCCACCCCATGCCAAGGACAGAAGAGCTGTTAAAGCAGCTAATGCATCCTATCTAACCATAATGGACTTTAGTATGGGATATTGGCAGATACCTATGACCAAAGAAGCTCAGGAGAGGTCTGTCTTTGTAATTCCATTTGGACTCTTTGAATTTCTGGTGATACCATTCTTTATGAAAAATGCCCCTGCCACCTTCCAGAGGTTGGTTAATCAATTATCAGAAGGATTTTACTGTTTTGCCATTGCCTATCTTGATGACATAGCCATTTTTAGTAATTTCTGGGAGGAACATTTGGTACACCTTTCTCAGGTGCTTCAGACGATTAACCCTGCAGGTATGACAGTTAAACCTGGGAATTGTCAGGAGCCATGCTGGAAGTAAAATACCTCGAACACCAGATGGGTGGAGGGCTGCCAAAACCTGAACCAGAAAAGGTAGAAGCCATCACAACCTGGCTCACCCCACACATATGGCTGGCTATTATAGGATGTTTGCACCAAATTACAGTGCTCTGACCAAGCCATTTACAGGTCTGACCAAGAGGAAACTTCCTCAAATTGTTTCATTGACTCCTCAGTGTGAGGAATCATTTTCTGCCCTAAAGTCAGCATTGACTAGTTCACTTCTCCTTCAGGCTCCAGATTTCACTCCAATTTCCAGATTTGTGGTGCAGACAGCTTCCAGCACTTATGGGCTAGGTGTAGTTCTCTGCCAGGTAAACAAGCAAGGTGAGGAGCACACAATTCTTAACCTAAGCAAGCAACTTCTGCCCAGAGAATTATGCCACAATTGAAGAGAAGTGTATGGCAATTGTGTGGGCTCTGCAGAAACTGCACCTCTAGGGATGCAACTTCACCGTGATAACAGATCATAACTCATTGAGTTGACTTAACAGAGTAGTAGGGGACAACAGAAAATTGCTTAGATGGAGCCTGATATTACAGCAATATGATTTTACAGTTGAACATACGAAAGAAATTGATTATGGCAATGCCGATGGCTTATCTCACCTAGGCATGCCGAAAGTTGGGACATGCTCAGAAGCAGACGTGTAAGGCAGCCCCCAAGGTAAGTTCCAAAGGAGAGAGGTGTAGCTGAAAATATGTATCTGTAGGGGAATGCAGATCACAGCAGTAAGCTGCAAAGAAACCGACAGATGGCCACTAGTGACCTGCCCTGTTCGGGAAAAGGAATAATTTTCCCAGGAAGAGCTCCATATTCTTGTACAAACTGAACTTCTAGTTTTTCTTTTTGATTTGTATTGGACTTACAAAGCTAACTATGCTTTCAATATATTTTTTAGAATAAACTTTGCTGTGTGTGCATAGGAGGAATTGCAGGATTTCTGGCAATTATATGACTTAGGCTGGGGTCACACATAGAAGTCCGTTTTTGGAAGTGATTTTCATCACCAATCCGTTTTTTATAGGGTGCTTTTTGAGCCTCCTACACCTCTGAACGTTTTGGACTTAGTCATTTTTTCATTAAAAACACATGTGCGTTAACGCAAGTGCCTATATGTGCCATGCGTTAACGCATGCGTTTCCCATAGGGCCCCATGTTAAAAAAAGCATGCGTTTTTTAACTGATGCCAAAAACGTTGATAGCAGCGTTTTTGGCTCAAAAACGGACAGAGCAATGTTTTGAGGTCCAGAAAAAAACGGACAGGGTGTTTATTACATCCAATCCGTTTTTCTGTCAGTTTTTGGACTTAGAAAAAAAAAATGACAAAAATGAAGCCAAAAACGGACCAGGGGCTCATGTGTGACCCCAGCCTTAGGCTGCGGTCACATCAGCGGTTTTTGCCGATCACGGCAGATGCGGAGAAAAAACCTCATCTGCCGCGATTAACGCATAACCGCTGCATTTGTGATACAGTTGCGGTCACATCAGCGGTTTTTGCCGATCACGGCAGATGCGGAGAAAAAACCTCATCTGCCGCGATTAACGCATAACCGCTGCATTTGTGATACAGTTGCGGCAAGCCCCATGCAATGTCTATTGGGCTTGCGGTAAGTGTGCGGCAGTTGCGGCAAGTGCGGTTTCGGCACTTGCCGCAGGTGAGGCCGCGAAAAAAAAAACGCGGTCAGCCGCGTTTTTTTTTGCGGCCGCACCTGCCGCAAGTTCCGATACCGCACTTGCCGCAAGCCCCAAAGACTTTGTATGGGGCTTGCCGCAACTCTGCCGCAAGTGCAGCGGTTATGCGTTAATCGCGGCAGATGCGTTTTTTTCACCGCATCTGCCGCGATCGGCGAAAACCGCTGATGTGAAAGTACCCTTACAGCAGGTGAAATAAGTAGTGATCCTGTCACCAGTTTTCTAAGTAAATATATACTGCTCAAAAAAATAAAGGGAACACTTCAACATTACATTGTGTTGTAAAATGTTCCCATTATTTTTTTGAGCAGTATATTTCTAAATGTGCTATTGACTTGGATTTCTCATCAGATGTTGGCAGCAACCTATCCAATCCACACAAATAAAAAAAATCAATCTATATGTAGCAGAAAATATGTATCTTTAGGGGAATGGAGACCACAGCAGTAATTTTGTCCCTAACAAGAGGTCACCCTGAAAACAGGATCTAAGGCTGCAGGTGGTCTTCGCTGAGAACACGTCTCACACCTCTGGAAAGTTTCAAAGAAACCAACAGATGGCTACTGGTGACCAGTGTCTTCCATTCCATATCTGTCTGAGGAAAGAAAGAGTTGTAAACCAAGAGGATTTGGAAAGTGATGTATGCATTTTTATTTTAGTCAGGGCTCAGTCACAGACCCAGGATTAGAATACTAAAATTAAAAGGCTGTTGTACACATTCGACCTCCAGCTATATTCTATCAAAACACCACCAAGACAAAAAAAGCTTGTTTAGAGAGTGGAAAAGTTGAAGTACTGCTGTGTTCCACATTTCATTTTTCCTCCCAGGAAGTGGAAGACATAAAATGGCAAAGTATAGGTATTTCTGTAATTTTCTCCCTTATTTTCTAACTGTTTTGCATTTCTGTATGTCCATTTTTTTTTATCTTTTATATCTTTTATTTAAGCACTGTAGTTTTTAATATTAAAGCATACAACTTTAATAAGTTGACCCTTGTATGCTCTAAAAAAATCCATAACCTAGGAATTATGTGATCTGACTGGCAGACAGTAGTAGTAGTATTTCTGGGACTCATCGCCCTGTATGTTTGATGAGTGATGGCAGCATGTTGTGAAGCTGGGGTGTGATTTATGCTCACTTTATAGCCTACTACAAAGGCTGCGTGCTGGATTGAGTGAAAGGAGATACATTAACCCTAGCAGTCGCAACCCCAATTCACCTGCTGAGAAGTCGGTACATGGCACCATAGATGTCTATAAATTTAGTAATGTACAGTGTTGGCCAAAAGTATTGACACCCCTGCAATTTTGTCAGATAATACTCAGTTTCTTCCTGAAAATGATTGCAATCACAAATTCTTTGGTATTATTATCTTCATTTAATTTGTCTTCAATGAAAAAAACACAAAAAGAATTGTCCTAAAGCCAAATTGGATATAATTCCACACCAAACATAAAAAAGGGGGTGGACAAAAGTATTGGCACTGTTAGAAAAATCATGTGATGCTTCTCTAATTTGTGTAATTAACAGCACCTGTAACTTACCTGTGGCACTTAACAGGTGTTGGCAATAACTAAATCACACTTGCAGCCAGTTGACATGGATTAAAGTTGCCTCAACCTCTGTCCTGTGTCCTTGTGTGTACCATTGAGCATGGAGAAAAGAAAGAAGACCAAAGAACTGTTTGAGGACTTGAGAAACCAAATTGTGAGGAAGCATGAGCAATCTCAAGGCTACAAGTCCATCTCCAAAGACCTGAATGTTCCTGTGTCTACCGTGCGCAGTGTCATCAAGAAGTTTAAAGCCCATGGCACTGTGGTTAACCTCCCTAGATGCGGACGGAAAAGGAAAATTGACAAGAGATTTCAACGCAAGATTGTGCAGATGGTGGATAAAGAACCTTGACTAACATCCAAACAAGTTCAAGCTGCCCTGCAGTCCGAGGGTACGGCAGCTTCAACCCATACTATCCGTCGGCGTCTGAATAAAAAGGGACTGTATGGTAGGATACCCAGGAATACCCCACTTCTTACCCAGAGACATAAAAAAGCCAGGCTGGAGTTTGCCAAAACTTACCTGAGAAAGCCTAAAACGTTTTGGAAGAATGTTCTCTCTTTTTGGGCAAAGGCATCAACATAGAGTTTACAGGAGAAAAAATGAGACATTCAAAGAAAAGAACACGGTCCCTACAGTCAAACATGGCGGAGGTTCCCTGATGTTTTGGGGTTGCTTTGCTGCCTCTGGCACTGGACTGCTTGACCATGTGGATGGCATTATGAAGTCTGAAGACTACCAACAAATTTTGCAGCATAATGTAGGGCCCAGTGTGAGAAAGCTGGGTCTCCCTCAGAGGTCATGGGTCTTCCAGCAGGACAATGACCCAAAATATACTTCAAAAAGCACTAGAAAATGGTTTGAGAGAAAGCACTAGAGACTTCTCAGGTGGCCAGCAATGAGTCCAGACCTGGATCCCATAGAACACTTGTGGAGAGATCTAAAAATGGCAGTTTGGAGAAGGCACCCTTCAAATATCAGGGACCTGGAGCAGTTTGCCAAAGAAGAATGGTCTAAAATTCCAGCAGAGCATTGTAAGAAACTCATTGATGGTTACCGGAAGCAGTTGATCACAGTTATTTTGGCTAAAGGTTGTGCAACTAAGTATTAGGCTGAGGGTGCCAATACTTTTGTCTGGCTCATTTTTGGACTTTTGCGTGAAATAATCAATGTTTTGCTTTTTGTTTCATTCTCTTTTGCGTTTTTTCATTTAAGTCAAATTAAATGAAGATAATAATACCAAAGAATTTGTGATTGCAATCATTTTCAGGAAGAAACTGAGTATTATCTGACAGAATTGCAGGGGTGTCAATACTTTTGGCCAACACTGTATAATAGTAAGAAATGACAAAAGGAAAAAGTATTGACCATGTGAATAAAGAGAAGTGCAGAAAGGAAAGTCATGATATCAAAGGAAATCTTTATCAGTAATTGGAAAGCAATCCTGCCACTTATTGAAAAATAATATCAAGAGATTCAATTGTAGGCTTATTAAAAGGTGTCTCATTACAAAGGTGCCACAGAAGAAACAACTCACTATGACTAACACCAGTGAGATCATGACATTCACAACCTTATTATTGCAAGACATACTGATGGCCTTGGTTACAGAAAAACATCTAACCTCCTGGAGGTTCCAGTGAGCACAATTGTGGCCACAATCCAGAAGTGGAAGCAACATCATTTAACCATAAACTGACCACAACCAGGTGGTCTTCAGAATATTTTAGACAGATGTGTGAAAATAATTCATAGAAGGGTTGTTCAAGAGCTAAGAACGGGTCTGATCCGATTCAATTCGATTCAGCAGTCTCCGATTTTGGATACAGCAAAAAATCGGACACAATCGAATCCAATACAAATCGGATGGCAATAAGGCCAAATCTGATCCGATCCATTGCCCATAGGGATACATGGAGGCCAGATTGGATCCGTGGCTGTCCGTTTTACAACGGACAGCCATGAATCCCAGAAAATCGCAATGTGAAAGCGGCATTACAGATAGCATAGGTTGTAGTGATGTTACTACAAGAGTTGTAGCACGAAACACCTCCCCCCTCAATCTCCTCTCCAGCAGCCTGTAGAAGCCTGATAGATTCAGCGTAACTTCAATCACAGAGGACAGGGACAGAATACTAGCTTGGATAGGTAGGGATATTTAAATATCACTTACAGGCTGTGACTCTCAGACAGCTCAGGAGTCATAAATACATATTAGCCTATATGGTATACAGTCATGCCAGTGGGCTATATTAGCCTATTATAGCATGTAGCAACTCTACACAGTATATAATAGAAAAAAAGAGGAAAATGTGGAGTTTAAGATGCCGAGAAACAACTTTTTTATTTATTTTACAAAGTATGCTGGACAGACACAGTGTACACAAATGTGCAGGATAAAAGTAACATACAAGCTTGAAGATGTTAAACAAAAAACTTGGCAATGTACAAGTAATCAGAGCAGTCTCAATACACAGAGATGTTGCATCAAGTGATGATATGCTGAATATAACACAGTTACATATCTACAGAGTATTTAGGATATTCCTTTTACACTGACTTTAGAGTGTCATATATCAGGCTCTTAATACACATTTCATGTGAATGGCTGATCAAACACATCCTTATGCAAAGGGCAGCATAGGTCTGAAACAGGGTCTATGTACTGTCAATGTAAAGCATAATACCTGCAATACAAGACCATTTTATTATCGACATTTAGCTAGCCCAAGCAATACATTACCAAAGAATCAAGGCAAGCAGGTGCAATGGGGGAGTATTCCCTGGAGGACCCCTACGTATGTTTCGCGTGTTACAAGTCAAATAAAGTGCAGTGCTTCATCATGGGGATACCATCGTCCCCTCAATCTGGGCCTTAAATAGTGACCAAGTCCGGTCACATGATTAGATCTAGCCAATCACAGCGCCGTAAGTCAGGAGTCATGTCAATTACTTTTACAGGGTGTGAAGGTGCTAATAGCAGGAGAACTACACAGGGCACATTAATATTTTTTATTTATTCTGAAAAGTATAACTGAGCGCTTTTAAAGGGAACTATTAGTATCATACTGAAAAATGAACTGACAGATTTCCCTTAATATGCCTGTTGTAAACAATTTTGGACAACCCATATGATGATGTCATGCGTTCATGTGTTTAGAAGCTTCTAGTTTATTAGCAACATCTGAGATAATTAGAAACGCACCTTTGGATGTATTTTAATGCACATCTAAAACACACTGCTTCTTTATATATCATCATGGGAAATTCTAACAAAATCTGCTAAGATATCAGGAGAGAATTGTGGGCTTGTACAAGTCTGGCTTATTCTTGCATGCAATTTCCAATACTTGATGGGGCCTCGTTCATTTGTACAAACAATTATATGCAAGTACAAACAATAGGGGAATGTCCAGCCATTATACCGCTCAGCAACATATGATTGCCATATGTGGAGCTTAGTGTTGCCACATGGGGTTTTTTTTGCCTTCCTCTGGATCATTAGGTTAGGCTATGGGTTGAACTAGATGGACTTAAAGTCTTTCTTGACCCTTAAAAACTATGTTACTATGTAGACAAAAATAGCATGTCCATTATATGCTTAACCTACATGGATTGTTCACACTCATGAAACACCATACTATGGTTATTGGGTGTTGAAAATGTGCAAATCCCTTTATTTCCTTTCCTTCCATATATTTGTAATAGAGATATTTGGCTAGTGCACAAGTGTGTTATTATAGCATTATTCTTGGACCTGTACATGCATTGCTCACTAGCCATATTGAACATTCTAGATGAATTGTTGGTGAATTGAAAACACTATTATCTTATTTCTCCTCCAAACAGGTCAGACTCCATAATCAATACCCCCAACCTCAAGCTCAGGTGTTACCTGTGGCATGCTGGGAATGGGATTTGAAGTCTGATGCTTTCTGCAACCCATCCTACGGATTGCTTAATGAGGAGTTAAGCAACAAGATTGGACAAATAATAATATGCAATAAGTGATTAGTCGTTAGGAATAGGTGGACCACGGTCCGCGCTGCTGTGCCACAAAAGATCACGAGGAAGACAGTGCTTCAATCAAACAAACTTCCTTTATTCTTCCTTTCCTATGTGTTTCGGAGCCACATCCAAGCTCCTTCAATGTCCATGCTATGCTGCATCCCTCATGATTCTACCATGTCTTGGACACCTGATGGCCAATAAAGGCATAACTAAACACGAAAAAAGAGTGCTGCAGTCGATTTACTAGATAGATAGATAGATAGATAGATAGATAGATAGATAGATAGATACTTGAAAAAAATGGACGGCAGAACTTCTTTATAAAAGCAAAGGTGGATTTTATTCACCCAGGGACTGCAAAGTTGAGAAAGGCTGCTTGCCAAAATATTGCAGTCCCTGGGTGAATAAAATCCACATTTGCTTTTCTAAAGGAAGGGCTGCAGTCCATTTTTTCCAGTATCTGCAAACCTTGGCTTGTGGTAGGAGGGCTTTGCACCTGACTAAAGAAAAATTTGTGCTGTTCCATTTTTTTGTTGTTTTAGATAGATAGATAAACGGGGTCACCGTGGAGTGGTTGATGAGCAAACAGATATTGGCCAATATATGTACCAAGAACCCAGAAAATAAAAAAATAAGAATATTGAGTTTTTTGAAAAAAACTTAAGTTTTTAATTTTTTCCTCATATATAGACCGCTTGTTAGCATGTGTGCATTTTTGGTAGTAGCTGAGTGCTGCAGTGAATTTTTTCTGGTTGTTTGTTCCAGTGTCGCAGCTAGCACCAGTTCACACTATGTCTTGAGTGCTGTGCAGTTTTTTTCAGTTTTTTTTTCTTTTTTTTTCTGTTTTATAGATAGATAGATAGATAGATAGATAGATAGATAATAGATAGATAGATGATAGGCGGGCGTCACATGCTACGATATATGTAACTATGTCAGCAACGATGTCAATATTTGTGCATCGTTCGTACGATGTGAAAAGTCAATTCTCGTCATGTAACACACACAGACATCGGTAAGTCACCTCACCGATGCCTTGATCCTGCGCTCGTGTGGACGACCTAGCGATGGTGTTTTCACATTGTTTGTACGCTGTCACACAGAAGCCTCGTTAACGACTCAGTGCTCAATGTGGGCGTGTTAGTTGTTCAATTTGAGCAGATAGGCGTGCTACATGGTTTGTATCCGCGCCCCTCTCACCATGATTTGTGGCCACTACTGCGTTACCATTGGTCAGGTGTGCGTCCAAACATAGGCCACTATGTGATTCCTCTTGTCCTGTGATGTGTGTCTCAATACAAATGTGCAAATACGGACTCATCTTTGTTGCGCCCTCTAAAAGAATGCCGTGTCGCAGAAGTGCTAATAGTGGTGCGCGAGTGTGCTTAGAAAGGGTCACCATCCACATAGTGCTTATTTATATTGGATGCACCAGCGTCCCGGACATGTGGTAAATAACGATTTAAAATACCAATATGTGGCTGCTACGTTTCCAGTCTCCCTATAGGCAGAGGTCACATAGCTTCGCTACAGCAATGCTTCCATGGCAGCACGCACGGGGCCGCTAACGTTTAAACTTTTTTTTTTTGAGCCGTACACGGCCAGCCAATCAGAACGCATGAGGGTTTACAAATCACAACAGGGGAGGTGAGACACAGATGAATACCTGGCAAGCCTACGTGCTAGATTTCAGCATCGCTAAATTCACAACTTCTTACCGATATCGGCCATTTAGACACGTCGATGCAGCACATTCAATGACCCGACATCGTGTGATATGTGGTCTGGTTCCCATATCTGTGATTAACGATCTGACCACTTATCGCTAGTCGTATCATGCTGTCACACACAACGATGTCGTAGGAGCGATGCAAAATCAGGCACTTTCCAGCGATATGTTTGCATATATCGTAGCGTGTGATGCCCACCATAGATAGATGTAGTGTAGAGATAGATTTATAGATAGATGCAAAAAATAGATTTAGAGATGGATGTCAAACAGCTATATAATGTCCCACCCCCTATACATTGTAAGCTTGCACCATTTAGTGCCTCTCATGCTGCACTAAAAGGTGTTTTATCTTTGTATTTAGCTAAAAATTAATAATTAATAATAAAACAATGAGGGGTACTCCCTATTTTTCATTGCAAGCTAGGGTACATTAAGCTGCAAACTGCAGACCACAGCTGGTGGCTTAACCTTGGCTGTTAATTCAAAACAGAGGTCACCTGCTTTCAAATTATTTGTTTACAAATAATAAAATCATTTTTTATAATCCATCGAGGTAGGGTCCCCCCCCATTTTCAATTACCAGAGGGCCATCTTTCATGGGCCCTCACCACCCAAAAAATAGTAATCCACAGCAGAACTGGCACCTCCATAAAATGTACCAGTCCTGGCACTTCACCCCATCTCTTTCCGCTGCCTTGGTACAGTGGCAGTTGGGGTAATAGGAGGGGTTAATGAAAGAAGAGCATTGTCATGTGTCATCAACCCTTGAATTGGTAATGTTGAGGCATCTATTATACCACCAGTGACTAAACAGTTAAAAAATATTGAGAAAAATCCTTTATTAAAAAATAAAACACAAGCAAAAAATTCCTTTATCAACAATAAAACACACAGACAACCCACTGTTGCGCATTAATTAAGCCCAAACATACCCTCCTACAATAATCCAGAGCAATGCCCAGACCCAGCTACTTGAAGTGAGCGGAGATCATTACAGCAGTAGCTCATTCTCACTGACAGTCGTCTGTGAGCAGTGATATTAAACAGTTCATCCGCGGTCACAGGTGATTTATCATGATAACCACAACAGTTTTTACCATGGTGACCGCAGATTAATTGCCTGAAGTAACCGCTCACAGGCACAGTTCCGTGTAATAATCATATGAATAGACCATGCTCACCAGTACCTTGGTGCACAAGGAAAAAAATAACAATGTATAGGAATAGCCTTGGCACACAAACTAAAAGACAAGGAAAATTTTTTTGTTGCAAGAAAAGATCCTTTATTAGTGTCCACCCGAAGATGATTTCTGTCAAGTTAGACTTTCATAAGGGATTTGGATTCATACAAGTCATAACATAACAGTTCAGTCTGAGGCTGGAGTCACAATGGGCGATAAACATATGAGACTCGCTCAAATCTCACATGCAAGTCTGCCCGCTCTCTGGCCAGAAGCTTGCAGCTCCATAGAAATACATGCAGCTGCATACTCTTGTCATAGCAATGTAGCCGTGACGAGTGGGCTTTGATGGTTATTATGCTGTGTGGATTACCATCAGAGCTGTCAGATATGTTTGGGCTTCATAAATGGATGAAAGCCAATTGTCTGTGTGTTGTATTTCTAATAAAGGATTTTTCTCTGCGTCTCTGTTTTTTAACTATTTAGTCGCTGCATTGGTAATGTGGTGGTATGATACACATCTCGACTTTAACAATCCAGGAGTTGATGGTAGCTGACAATATTCATCTGTCATTAACCCCTGCTATTATCCCATTTGCCACCACACCAGGGCAGCAGGGTGAGATGCGATGAAGCACTAGAATATGGTGCTTCTAATGAGTGCACCATATTCTGGAGTGGCTGTGGGCTGTTATTCTTAACCTGCAAATGGGGGAGGGCAAAAACTATGAGCCTCCCCAGGGTAAGAATACCAATTCCCAGCTGTGCACTTTATCTTGGCTGCTATCAAATTGGGGGGGACCCCATGCCAATTTTTTCAATTATTTATTGATTTATACAGTAATCTGACTTCAGTTTGGTTGTAATAATGCAACTAATCACAGATGCTGACAGAGAGGGTAGGCGGGGCTAGGTCTGACTTTAATCAATTAAGGGGGAGCAGTGAGAGTCATGAGGGATCCCGGAAGCAGGGTGATTGCAATGCTGCAGCTTGGTAGTTAGTAATCTAAGAATCTAATTTGTGTGCTAAAACAGCAGGACTTCACTGTAGAACGGTTTGAGCTGAGTTTGGCAGCTTTTGGTTCCCTTTGATTATGTTTTCTAGGCCCTTGATTTTGCTTCCCATTAATTTGTATGGCATTGGTCAAACTGTACACAGTTCCAATCTGCGAACATATGTCCATTTGGCGAACCGAACTGTCTCCAAACTTTAAAAGGTTTGCTCATCTCTAGTAAGTACAGTCCCAGTATCATCTAGATAAACCTTTATGTAGATGTATTATTCAGAAGGCGGGGTGGAGCTGCTCGGTGTAGTTATGAAATACAGGTTCAGCCACACAGAAGCAAACAAAATCTGCAATTGGGAGAGAGGAAGAACTTATGTATAAGAGGCACACTACTGAATCAGGTGGCATAACGATGATTTATTATTGGTGATATACAACAGGATAAGAATAATGACCTAACTAAAAATAATTAAAAACAGTGTAGTCTAAGTGACTGGCTCTCACACTTGTGAATGAAAGAGATATATCACAAAAGGGCACTGACGGATGTATACCGACTGGATAATGAGGCAGTTGTGTACACGAGTTAATACAGGGTAACAATAAAAATAAAGCAATGATCAATAGGTTTTGACCTGCAGTATTGACCACTCAACAAACACATCCCGCACACACTGTCAGAAAGTAGGAGAAAAGCATCACTTAAATGAAGTAATGCATTTTTACAACTGATCAGTTACTGAACAAAGCCAAGTTCTACGTTTTTTTTAAAAAAAAGCTTAGGTTTCCAATCGCAATCTGAATCTGCAATGTTCGTGCCAAATTTAAAATTGGCAAGCATGTTCGGGCAAGGTTTGGTTATCTCTACATATAGGTACATCCTTGGTTGCCTCCCTGCACGTTGCCCCATATCTTCCCTTCACATGTCAGCTGATCTGTTTAGCTGACATGTACAGCTAACAGGCATGGGAGGATCAGAGATCCACCCACCTCTCTTAACCTGTTAGATCATGCTGTCAAATTCAGTGTGCCATTCCTTGCTCCCATTGACGGTCCCATCATGTGACCATGGGGCGCCGATGGGTTGCCATGTTAGCAAGAGGTCAGATGATGACTGCTGTCACTGTCATAATTCCTTTCCTCTTAAAGCTGGCTGAACACCAGTGTTTACAGGAGATGATAATTTGTTCTGTGCAGAGCAGGGGCGGACCCAGACTGTAGTGGGCCCTGGTGCAAGAAATTTTTCGGGGGCCCCCCCCCTGGAACTCAGTGCCAGAATAGTGCCGCGGGTGTGCATCACAGCCAGCGGCGTAGCAACTGTTTGTGATGCCCGGGGCGGTCGAAAAATTTGCCGCCCCTTTGGTTATTGATAATCTGGAAGTCTACATAGTATATACTGTCTGCCCCTATATACAAGAATATAACTACTATTCTAAAACACAAAGAGAAGGGGTGCAATTGCTACCTCTTCACAACCCCAATGTATGGCAACAAGCAGGAGTCAAGGAGGGCCCGGGGCCGAAGTAATTTTCGCCGCCGTGCTGTGGAGTTCATAATGTAATATAAATGCAAAAAACCTTTATTCTTAATATTATGTCACAATACCGGGATCTGAGGATCTTCTATTTCGAGGTCAGGGGCTCTCTGATGCCGTGTTGCTGCCTGTCTCGCTGTCGTCCTCTTTTGACACTGCAGTGTGGTGGACAAGAGAGCATTAACTGGTTAATAACAAGAAGCATGGAGTGTACTGAGCCATAAACCCTCCCCATACCAGTAGGATTACTATATGGATTTTAGTATTAGGGTACGGACACACTGGCGTGAAACTCTGATGAGTGCAATGTGTGATTTTCTTGCATTGCAATCAATCTCTGAGAGCAGATTGGGGAGTGTCGGACGCTTTTTTCTCATCCAGATTCAGGATGAGAAAAAAGTTGCAACATGCTGCGACAGTATGTGATTCCCGCGCAAGACTCACCAATGCAAGTCTATGGGTCTGACAAAATCACGGACCGCACACGGACAGCACACGAACCATCAGAGTCTGAGGCTGCGTTCACACATTGCGTATTTTGCTGCGCTTTTTTACGCACGCTTTTTCAAAATACGCAATGTGCATTTTGTCTGCCAGCAAAGTGAATGGGAAATTCACTTTGCAGTGCAGACATTGCGCAAAAATACGCAGTGCGTTTATGGGAGAAAAAGCAGCTGCGTAAAGAATTGATATGTCAATTCTTTACGCAGCTGCTGCTCCTGCGTTTTCTCCCTGTGATGTCACAGTGGGGAGGAAGAATCCTGCTTCCTCCTCCCCTCTGTGACAGCTGTGGCCGCCCATTAGATTTCACAGTGTATTAATATACACTGCGAAATCTAAATTAAACAAAGGCAAATGTATGGAAAATAAAAAAGAATGAAATACTTACCTCTCCGACGCCTTTACCCGGTGTCCAGTCTCCGGTGCCAAGACCTGCGGTGACGTCAGATGGGCGTTCCCGGCGCTGATTGGGCGCTCGCGGTCATGTGATACATCACATTCTGGGGTAAAGAAAGCGCAGTGTGTGAAAGCCCCTGCATATTTTGTTGCGCTGTTTTTTGCGTGGCCGAAAAACGCGGCAAAAAGCATGTGCGCAAAAAAGCGCAACAAAATACACAATGTGTGAACACAGCCTGACACGTTTTTTTCACGGATACATTCTCATTCTGCAGCTGAGAACACTGTAACATGTTCCTGTAAATGATTCTACAGTAATAGCTGCTGAGAAAAACAACAGATTGCACACAGACATCACACGGATGTGATCTGAGAGAAATGTCGCACACTCGCACAGCAGTTGGATGCCAAACGGACTAAAAAAAACAGATGTCACTCGTCCGACTCTCCTGGAAACAGACCGATTTTAAGGCGGCGGGAGACAGTGTACCACCATGTCCCTAGCTCCGTGCTGTGCACAGTGTACCACCATCTCCCTAGCTCTATGCTGTGCACAGTGTACCACCATGTCCTCAGCTCCGTGCTGTGCACCACCATGTCCGCTGCCCACACTCCACCATGTCCTCTGCACACCCTCCCTCCACGTCCTCTGCACACCCTCCCTCCATGTCCTCTGCACATCCTCCCTCCACGTACTCTGCACACCCCCCTCGTCCTCTGCACACCCCCCACGTCCTCTGCACACCCCCCACGTCCTCTGCACACCCCCCACGTCCTCTGCACACCCCCCACGTCCTCTGCACACCCCCTCTGCACCCCCCCACGTCCTCTGCACACCCCCCACGTCCTCTGCACACCCCCCACGTCCTCTGCACACCCCCCCATGTCCTCTGCACACACCCCCACGTCCTCTGCACACACCCTCTGCACACACCCCATGTCCTCTGCACACCCCCCACGTCCTCTGCACACCCCCACGTCCTCTGCACACCCCCCCACGTCCTCTGCACACACCCTCTGCACACACCCCCATGTCCTCTGCACACCCCCCACGTCCTCTGCACACCCCCCACGTCCTCTGCACACCCCCTCTGCACACACCCCCATGTCCTCTGCACACACCCCCATGTCCTCTGCACACCCCCCCACGTCCTCTGCACACCCCCTCTGCACCCCCCCACGTCCTCTGCACACCCCCCACGTCCTCTGCACACCCCCACGTCCTCTGCACACCCCCCCACGTCCTCTGCACACCCCCCCACGTCCTCTGCACACACCCTCTGCACACACCCCCATGTCCTCTGCACACCCCCACGTCCTCTGCACACCCCCCACGTCCTCTGCACACCCCCCCACGTCCTCTGCACACACCCTCTGCACACACCCCCATGTCCTCTGCACACCCCCCACGTCCTCTGCACACCCCCCACGTCCTCTGCACACCCCTCTGCACACACCCCCATGTCCTCTGCACACACCCCCATGTCCTCTGCACACACCCCCATGTCCTCTGCACACACCCCACGTCCTCTGCACACCCCCTCTGCACACACCCCCATGTCCTCTGCACACCCCTCTGCACACCCCCCCACGTCCTCTGCACACCCCCCCATGTCCTCTGCACACCCCCTCTGCACACCCACCCACGTCCTCTGCACACCCCCCCACGTCCTCTGCACACCCCCTCATCCTCTGCACCCCCACCCACGTCCTCTGCACACCCCCCACGTCCTCTGCACCCCCCCCTCGTCCTCTGCACACACCCCCCCCCCCACGTCCTCTGTACGCACCGTTATGTACCACTACCTTGTAAAGACAGTCCTAGTTCCTCCTATCTGGCAATTCTTCTTGCCGGGCAAAATGTAGCTCCGCCCACCTGAGTCACATGTGCGTGACGTCATCACAGGTCCTGTTCTACCCGGCATCTGTCCCGCCGGCAGTGCTGTGAGGTGAGGCAGGAGGGCGCGATGACCGGGGGGGGCGGTGAGATGTCCAGGGGGGAAAGAGTGAGGTGTCCAGGGAAGGGGTGAGGTGTGCAGGAGGCGGGGGTGAGGTGTGCAGGAGGCGGGGGTGAGGTGTGCAGGAGGCGGGGGTGAGGTGTCCAGGAGGCGGGGGTGAGGTGTCCAGGAGGCGGGGGTGAGGTGTCCAGGGGGCGGGGTCACCCGGCCGGGGCTCAGAGCAGGAAAAAAAAAAAAAAAGTCGCCGCTCTCCCTGAAAAGTGCAAGAACAGTGCCGCGGGTGTGCAGCGCAGCTGACACCCGACAGCACCACCATTCTGTCTGTCTGACAGGGGACCTGCCGCTGGAGCCCCAGGGGCCCCCTAGCTGCTCGGGGCCCTGGTGCAGCTGCACCAGCTGCACCACGGTAGTTCCGCCCCTGGTGCAGAGGAATGCTGATGCAAAGCTCTGTACAACACAAGCGATCAGGCAGTGTAGGCTTGAAGTCCCTAAAGGGACTAATAAAAAGAATAAAAAGTTGAAAAAAAAGTTTTAAAAAATATGAAAAAAAAAAAAAAGTTTAAATCACATTCCTTTTGCTTTTTTGAAAATAAAGCAACAAAAAATACACATATTTGAGCATAACATTTATTGGAGCTGTTGCATGAGGTATGAGGGCCCCCAGCCCAACAGTCCTACAACTGTCACTCATCACTCTCTTCCTGATCAATTTTTAACCTTAAAATGCTAGGCCAGGCATGTTCCAGACCCTGTGCCATACATGCAGGCTGCACCATTTTACAATTTTTAGTCTGGGTCAATTGATTCTACTTTCATGGTGCCTGGCCCTAACTTTTTGAACCATGGAGAGTCTTCTAAGGCTGTGTTCACACTGGGCGTTTTTGGGCTGTTTTTGCTCAGCAGTTTTTGTAGCCAAAACCAGGAGTAGAGCAATCAGAGGAAAAGTCTAATAGAAACACGTCACCACTTCTGGATTTAATCACCCACTGCTGGTTTTGGCTACAAAAACTGTTGAGCAAAAACAGCCCAAAAACGCCCAGTGTGAACACAGCCTTAGGGTATTTTTGTTGTATGTTTTGTGAATTTAGATAGCACTATGCCTACAACTGTAACTAATATCCCTGTTCCTGTCAATGTTGAAGCTTGAAATACTGTGCCAGGCCTTGTTCCTTGCATCCATAATGCACAACGACAATTTTAACTCTTTGGAATTGCTGACACTTTTCATGGTGTATGCCCCTAAATTGAGCTGTTTTAGCTGCTTTTGGTGCTTTTTATAAGATGTATTCTATGCTCTTGATTTTGCCTCCCATTGATTTCAATGTGGTTTGGAACTTCAACAAAGTGTTCGGTGAACATTTGCCAATTCTGCAAACCAAACCGACCTCGAACTTCAGAAGGTTTGCTTATTTCTAATCACCAGTCAATGATGACTCTCACGGTAATACACACTTCAGTTTATTTGCTGAATGATATAATTAGATACCTCAATGTCTTTTGTTGCTCATACTGACACTACAACAAATGTAGTATTAAAAAGGACCTGTCACCGCCTTGGTGCTTTTCAAACTGAAAACACCACTGAATGCAGTGTGTCTGCTGCATTCAGGGAAGGGATCTCCCATGTTTCTACCCCCCCCCGTAACCTGTAAAAAACAATTTTGAAAGTTTAGAGATAAGAAGTCTAGAGGAATGTACTGATTCTGTAGTCCTCCCTGTTCACGGGGGTCCTCCCTGCCTCCTACCTCTCTGTGCCGCCTCCAGCCTGTGTGGGTCTCCCCTCATTACCTGCGTATGCGTTTCAGCATCTCAACTCACGCAGACGCAGAGCAAGGAATTGTTAGGAGTGGGATGTGGGCGGCTGAAACACCTCCTGCCCGTGACATCAGCGCCAGAGCCTGCCCTGCAGGCTTCGACGCTGTTGTAACAGGCAAGAGCCGTTTCAGCCACCAGCATCCCACTCCTAACAATCCCTCGCTCTGCGTCTGCGTGAATTGAGGATTTAGATTTTCTTGGACGAAGTGCCTCGATGTCCACGCGGAACATCCCTGTTCCCTGAGGAAGGAGCTCAGTATGTGGCTCTGAAACGCGTCGGATAATAAAGAAGCTTAAGCTGATCCAGACATCCTTGTGTCTTGGTTCCTTCGGTCCTGTAGCAGCAGCGTGGACATCGAGGCACTTCGTCCAAGAAAATCTGCATCACAACCATGGTTACCTGTGGGAGTGCGGTCCCTGCGGCAGCTGCTTTAACGTTTTTCTACCAGTTGTGGGTTTCACAACTGAAAAAGGTGAGCAATTCCACATCATAAACAGACAAGTGTATAATTGAGATAAGACCCTATATGCGCATTCTTTTTTTTATAGATTTATACTCCTGCGTGAGGTGAGACACTGAGGCGCATGCGCAGCCGAGGAGGGGGGACCCACACAGGCAGGAGGTGGCACAGAGAGGCAGGAGGCTGCACAGAGTGGCAAGAGGTGGGGAGGATCCCTGTGAACGGCGAGGACTGCATAATAAGTAAGTCCCTCCGGACTTGTTATCACTAAACTTTCTAAAGTATTTTTAACAGGTTACGGGGGGGTCATGGGATACCCCTTCCGTGTATGCAGCAAACACGCTGCATTCAGTGGTGTTTTCAGTTTGGAAAGCACCAGGGGAAGTGACAGGTCCTCTTTAAACATCGTCATATTGCAGTCTGACAAATCAGATGGGATCAGTCACACCACTTGCTATAAATCATGGCAAATCATGTTCAACATATAAGAACTGTTGAAGTGCCAACACACTCTTCTGGCAAAAATTACCAGCTTGTTCAAGAATGCATATTCTTTAAAAATGTTGCAAATTCAAACTCTGGAAATGTTCTATTCAGTGTATCTGTGCTATTCTGCCTCATGCATGGCAGCCACAATTGCTAGTATTGTTGCTAATTGCCTTGTTGTAACTGACAAGGAGCTATCTACAGTAGTGTGACATTTTATACCATGCTCTGTCCTGTTACTTTTGGATACTAGGAGATGCTTATTGAGGAGGATGTGGAGTTAGTTCAAAACCATTGCCTTGGGCAGGGGTGTCAGAGAAACACCTGGACTGTTTGTGCATTGCCACCATTCAAAATACTTATTTATTGGGCCCTGAAAGACATGTAAAGTTAATAGCCATATTTGCTTCTGTTGATGAAGGAGCTGCACATTGACAATTTCAATGAAATGCTCAAGATCTCTGCATTGTGAGAATAAACAAGAGGGACAATATTCTTCAAGAAAAAATGGCGGCTAGATATTTTCTGCCAAACCCGAGCATAGCCAACAATTTCAGAAAAGGCAGTACAATCCACAAAGTAAGCAGGGTTGCCAACTTAGCTTTTTATTTTTTCCTGGACAGCTTATTAAAAAATCACGGACAGACAAAATATTTTACAAACGCATTGGAAAACCATACCATGAGATGAGATCAGAACTGTCACTAAGAATTTCCCAGCACTATAATGGAAAAAATGTCATGCCCCCTTGAGACTCCACCCAGGCTCCGCCTCCATCCCAGCTCCACCTCCAACCCTCAAAACTTCCACAGTCCCACTGCACAGTCTTGGAAAAACTCCAGTTCTGCATCATGTCCTCACCAATCACATATAAAGATCACAACAGTTTTAATAATAACTTTATAGCTACTTTACTTTTCATACAGAAGCGTAGTTGCACACTGCTCTCGTGCTATTTGGATATTGTCTGCAGGAGAGTGCTGGAAGCTATATTGAATTCCCATGTGATTTCCAGTGGTTGTAATTTTTCACAATCTGTATAGGTGAGCAAAACCTTTATCTGTAATATAATTATTACACAGATAAACACTATGGCACACTTGCTTTTTCTTTTCAGCCTCTAGATTGCACCAATCACATGTTAACAGTTCCCATCGAACACCATATCACATACATAGCTATCAGCTTTTGTTTTAGCCAAAATTTTTTAAGGTTGCACAGTGACAATGTAGACTGTTTTGGGCTGAGCCCTACTCTAACCTATTAAAAATGGCTTAAAATATCCAATATTCTTTATATGTTTATTTTGCTTTATTTTTCTTTAAGGGAATGTGTCATACAAATTTTTTAAGATGAGACCATACAAGTGTCAATAACCATTACATCTTGAACAGACGACATATTACCACCACATAGTGACCAAATAATGCAACATTCAAGGGACAAACACTATCACATCTAGACCAGATTGCATATTACCACCACCTAGTGATGAATAATACCACATGCAAGGCAAGGCAAAAATACCATCACACCATGACCAGAGCACATATTACCACCACATAGTGACCAAATACTAAACCACTAATCATTAATAAAAATAGCTACAATATTATTATCACAATAAATGCCATTAAACACAGGAGTTTTGTACATAGTATACAGTGTATATTGTCAATGTACAGGTAATACAGAGATTACTAGTGTATTATACATATGAGTGTATATATAGTGTATAGTGAAAGTGTACATGTAACACACTGACTCATCAGTGATGTCTCTTGTTGAAGATATTCATCTTCACTTTTCTTTTTCATCCAGCACAGACCGCTATTACTTCTTCCAGCCAGGAGTCGTCTCTGAAGACAATAACACACAGTTATCAAGAGCACCGCTTCCCAATTGCATTCCCCAATTTTCCCCAACTTCTACACTATGCCAGATGAAAAAAAAAGGGACATAGTGTTGCCCTGCATAGTAACAGAGCCCCCATTGAAAACAGTATCCTCAAAAATAAAATACAGTAATAATGTCTTACATCATGGTCCCTTCCTGTAATAATGTCCCACATCCTGGCGGCCATGTGTCTCTATTATTGGCCCCATATGATGACTCCATCCGGCTCTCATATGTAATTTCCATCCTGCCCCCATATGTTCTCACCATCATGCCCCCAATTTAGTGTTTCTATTCTTCCCCCATTTAATATTTCCATCTTACCCTGATATGTTCTCCCATCCCACCCCATATGTCTCCATCCTGCCTCCATATTCTGTCTCAATCCAGACCCCACCTGAATTCTCCATCTTGCTCCCATATGTTGTCTCCATCCTGCCACCAAAATGTTCTCCTATACTTCCCCCAAAGGATGTCTCAATCCTGCCCCATATGCTGTCTCCATCCTGCTCCATACGATGTCACATCCTACCTCCATATGATGTCTCCATCCTGCCCCCATATGATGTTTCTATCCTGCCCTGATATGTTCTTCCATCTTGCCCCCATACGATATCTCCATCCTGCCCCAAATGCTGTCTTGATCCTGCCCTCATATGATCTCACATCCTACCTCCATATGATGTCTACATCCTGCCCCCACATGATGTCTACATCCTGACTGTACCTGAATTCATAATCTTGCTCCCTTATGATGTCTTCATTCTGCCCACATATGATGAATTTATCCAGTCCCATATGATGTCTCTATCCTGCCCCATATGATGTCTCCATCCTGCCCCCATATATTATCACCATCCTGCCCCCATATACTTTTACCAACTTTCCCCCATGTAATGTCTCCATCCTGCACCAATATGATGTCTCAGTCTTGCCAACATAAGATGTCTCCATCCAACTTTGGTGTCCCTGTGACCAGGCTTCCACAAATGTTACTGCAAATAGTCTATGTGTAATGTCATGCCTGGAGGTAAGTGGAGGACCACATTGTTAAGACCCCCAAATACACACAACATATCTGAACTTCAGGCCAGAAAGTGCTGGGCAGAGGAGGCCTATCTATTGGACAGTTCCCACTTCCAGCTGGAGGGAGGAGTTAGGTAAGTGGTGGGTGGAAATATGGAGAGCTCTAGTATGTACTGGGTCGCTTGTGAGTTAGCATGGAATGTGGAATGAAGTGCTAGGTTGAGGGCCTGGTGAGATGAATCTGCTGTCAGCTGTTGAAGTTGGGCATAAGAGTTAGCTGCAGGAGGACTACCAGCCCCCAACTCAATCAGGGATAATTCAGGATCAGTCGTGCAGCTGGAGGTCACTGGAGCTTTATGTCCAGTGGCTACTTTGTGGACCTTCCTGATGCTCACAGGGCTATATAGGGTGGGAGGACCAAAGCTATCACTCACAGGACTCGCAGCTACCTGCCTGTCAGGGTATGGCAACCACGGACACATCATGTCCGAACTTGGTCATGACCTCTGGGGAGCACCACTGTGACTCCTAGACTGTTTGCCCCAGATGGTCAAGCACTCCGGCCCTTATGTCCATGACACAACCCCCATATGATATCTCCATCCTCCTACCATAAGATGTCTTTATCTTGCCTTTATATATTCTCACATCCTAACCCATATGATGTCTCCATCCTTCCCCCATATGTCTCCATTCAGCAACCATATGATGTCACCATCATATGTCTCCATTCTGCCCCATATGAAGTCTCCATTCTACTCCTATACGTTTCTCAGTTCTTCACCCATATAATTCCTTTGTGCCCTGATTGGCAGGCGGTTGTTAACTATTTCTGGGCCAATAGGAAGCATTGTATTTAAACTGAAAATGCATCCGCACATTCAGTTGAATACAGAACCATCTAAATCCTGCCCCTGAAATCTGGTGAGCAGCAGCAAAAAGAGAGAGGCCCTGTCCGCCCTCCTCCTTGCTTTTGCTCACCAGTTCCATATACCAGTAAGGGCAGTAATGCCCTGATGCCGGTCTGGATGAGATAATTTCAAGGCATTATAGCTGCTGCAGTTCTCCACATTATGTGAAGTGGTGGGAATTTTTGGCAATTGCCATCAAATCAATTAAATCATCGGTAACATATAATTTCACAGTCTCTAAATATATTGCACCAAACAGTACATTGCTATATAATGCATAGATTGCCAAAAGATGCTATACAATGTCCATACAGTTTCAAATTTACTGTATACAATGTGCAGAGTAGCTTTGCTTACTTTAACATGGTTTGCCTATATTGTATCAATGACTGACTAAAGAGTGATCATAGTAAAGAATAGTCAATAAGTGCCCATCTACTGTATTGAAATACTTTGCTCACAGACCAAATTAAAGTGGTTACTTAGGTATCACCATGCTATTTATACCATAGATGGCAGAGGTTGCACAAAATGACTAAAAACGAAAGTTAAAAAGAAAAATAAGGCATAAAGGGCCAAATTTCATAAAATGTTCACACCAGAATTCTGGCAAAACTGCTTTAAAAAGTTAAAAAATTCAGGCACAACTTGTAATTGTACTTAAAAGTGCAACTTTTGTCATTTTCTACCTGCTCTGACAAAATTGGCATAGTGGGGAGGTACTGTGGAGTGGCAGAGGCAAGATGCCACAGTTTCCATATGTTCCAAATGCCAGAATTCTCACTTCAGTACCTTATTGA
The DNA here is from genome assembly GCA_033576535.1 of Allobates femoralis. Lineage (NCBI taxonomy): Eukaryota > Metazoa > Chordata > Amphibia > Anura > Aromobatidae > Allobates > Allobates femoralis. The sequence continues at coordinate 378,307,165 of JARQOC010000005.1, forward strand.
AGTGACACTCCAAATTCATGAAGAGGCTAGGGTTAATGCCAGTGATTGGCTGAATGTCTCAGAACATTTATAATTAATAATGATGCTCCCTTACAGGATCTGTTTTGATACTTACTTTGTTCCCATTAATCTGTGCTTTGTGGTCCAATCTTTAAAGAGAATCTGTCAGATGATTTTGTAATACAATATTAATGGTATCCTGGAACAGAATGGGCAGCCCTTTCGGGATCTATAACTTTTAATGCTCTATTGCTCTACTTATTATGTACTGCGCAACATGACCACCTCTCGGCAGTGATAGTAAATGACAATAGAAAAATATTAAAATCTGAGAGTCCTCAGTGGTTGATTCTTTTTAATGGCTAACTGGAAAGATGGTAAGAAAAAGCAAAGCAAGCCTTATCAAAATGGAGGATGCCAGAATGTACCAAATCTTTATGGATTTAAATACACTTCTGAAGAAATGTACACAATTGGACAGCAACATATTTTTCTTATCCAAATGCAAGGAGAATCTGACTCTGGAATACAAATCCACTTCTGCATACCTATAATACTCATTATGCACAATACCTTTGCCACAGGACCTCCGAGTGACCAACAAACCACCTTTTGCATGTCTCCTACAACATCAAAAGTAACATCCAGGGGGAATTTGAGACACAGAGGAACACACTTACAGAGAGCATGGAGCAAAAATGACAACAATATTACCATAAACTATAAACTCTTCTGATTATTAACAAGAAATTAAATTACATAGACTACGCCTCAATTCAGGACTCAGCAGAAACAAAACAAAGACCAAACCTGACCACTTGGACAACTACTACTGCCAAGACACAAAAGCATTTAATAGTGTCATCAATTTTTCGGATTACAAACCCAGCAAATTGGAACGTGCTGTGCTTTCTAGGGGACTTTCATTATGTCCTACTAAAGCTCTGAATAAAACTGAACTGTGCAGCGACATGGAGGGTTACTACAGGAGACTACGCCTGAAGGAATTTTACAGTAATAAAGAGGATTTTGAACCCAGTTTGGCTGAAGGAAGAGGGATCCTGACAACCAAGAAAAGGTCCAACTGGACACCTGCACCTTGACACAACCTGCATTTTGATAAATATATAGACACTTTCAGACATTTGATAAAATCCACTATTTTACATACACAAGAGAGAACCATACAACATCAATACCCAGGAGAGAAGGGCCATGCAGTCTTTAAAATCCAAAAAAGAAATCATCATTAAACCTGCAGACAACGGTGGTGCAATAGTCATGATTAACAAATCTGACTACCTGAAGGAAGCAAACAGACAACGGACAGACACATGCTACTACAAAAAATTAGAGTCTGACCCTACACAGGACTACTACAAGGAATTAAACAAGATGGTTTCTGCTCTACCTGACATATATTTTAGAGCTGATGACCTGATACCAGAAAGACCAAGAATAGGCACTTTTTACATGCATCCCAAAATTTACAAATCAGGAAATCCAGGAATAACAATCATTTCATGTGTGGGCACCCTCAAAGAACAAATTTCTGGATTAGTAGAGGGTAGGGATGGGCGAGTCTACTCGCTAGGACTCGTTACTCTGCGAGTTTCCCAGCGATTACTCGCACAGTAACGAGTCCAATGCAAATCAATGGCAATCCTAGTTTTGTCAGAGACTCTGACAAAACTAGAATTGCCATTGACTTGCATTGGACTCGTTACTGTACAAGTAATCGCAGGGAAACTTGCACAGTAACGAATCCTGCTGTCTGCTCTGTGCCAGGCTCAGTCCTGCAGGCTGCCACAGCTCCAGGGTCCTAGAGCCCGCCTGCTGCCTGATGTAGCAGAGCTGAGATTGTTCTCAGTCTGCTCATTCCCTGTGCATAAACATCTATATCTATGCACAGGGATGTAGCAGAGAGGACATCGCGTTTTGGACTACGTCGGACAGAAGAGGATTTTTTTAATTAAAGATGAATTTTCTCTGTGTTGTGTTTTTGTTAACCCCTTATTGGAGATTTTTAGTGGCCGGGTCAAACGTGGCCTGACATTAAGAATCTCGGGCTTAATACCAGCTTGTATAACAAAGCTGGTATTAAACCCTTTATTACCCAGCGTGCCACCGCCACCAGGGCCGCTGGAAGAGCGGGGTTCAGCGCCAGAGGATGGCGCTTCAATGAACGCGCCATCTTCTGGGGCGGCTGCGGGCTGCAATTTGCAGCGGGGGGTGCCCAGAAAGCTTGGGCCTCCCTGCGCTGCGGATTCCAGCCCCCAGCTGCTTAGCTGTACCTGGCTAGACATAGAAATTGCGCGGAGTCCCACGCATTTTTTTTATTATTTCATAACATTCATGAAATAATAAAAAAAAAGGGCTCCCCTATATTCTTGTGTCCGGCCAGGTACAAATAGGCACCTGGGGGTTGGGGGCAGCCCGTCGCTGCCTGCTGGATCCGGCTGGTTCCAGAAATACGGCGAAGCCCACGTCATTTTTTTTCTGAAAAATCAATAAAACAATCCTAAAAAAGGGATTGCATCTTTATTAACCCCTCGCCCATGGTCCAGGGGTTAATATAGATGCAGTCCCTTTTATTTACATTGTTTTATGGATTTGTCAGAAAAAAATTTGACATGGGCTTCGCCGTATTTCTGGAACCAGCCGGATCCAGCAGGCAGCGACGGGCTGCCCCCAACCCCCAGGTGCCTATTTGTACCTGGCCGGACACAAGAATATAGGGGAGCCCTTTTTTTTTATTATTTCATGAATTTCATGAAATAATAAAACAAAAATGCGTGGGGCTCCGCGCAATTTCTATGTCTAGCCAGGTACAGCTAAGCAGCTGGGGACTGGAATCCGCAGCGCAGGGAGGCCCAAGCTTTCTGGGCAACCCCCGCTGCAAATTGCAGCCCGCAGCCGCCCCAGAAGATGGCGCGTTCATTGAAGCGCCATCCTCTGGCGCTGAACCCCGCTCTTCCAGCGGCCCTGGTGGCGGTGGCACGCTGGGTAATAAAGGGGTTAATACCAGCTTTGTTATACAAGTTGGTATTAAGCCCGAGATTCTTATTGTCAGGCCAGGTTTGACCCGGCCACTAAGAATCTCCAATAAAGGGTTAAAAAAAACACCACACAGAGAAAAATTATTTATTAAAAATAAAGACACAGACACCATTACAGACTCCAACTTTATTATCACCACATATCCCTTCAAAGACCCAGGTCTTCTCTCTTCTTTCTTCTCTTTTCTGTCTTCCTTCTTCTTCTTGTTGCAGCGCCGGTAAGCAGAGAGTTAACTGTGCTGTGACAGCGGGAGCCTATTAAACATGATTTAGCTATTGTAGCAGATAGAGCCTGAAGCTTCCGAGACACATCTGCGATTTGTAAATCGCACATTACTCGCTATTACTCACTTCTTCATTAACATTGGACTCGCTAGACTCGCAACGAGTAGCGAGTCCCGGGCTCGGACTCGCTACAGTCAAGCGATTCCGAGTAATTTAGGACTCGCCCATCACTAGTAGAGGGTGTTCTCAAACCCCTGGTAAAAAAGACACCAAGCTACATTCAGGACACAACTGACCTATTGAATAAACTATCAGCAAGGAACAATCCTCGTCACTATGGATGTGGAAATTCTGTACATCAATATTAGTGATGGGCGAATCCTAAATTACTCGGAATCGCTTGACTCTAGCGAGTCCGAGCCCAGGACTCGCTACTCGTTGCGAGTCTAGCGAGTCCAATGTTAATGAATGGGGAAGCGAGTAATAGCGAGTAGTGTGAGATTTACAAATCGCAGATGTGTCTCGGAAGCTTCAGCCTGAAGCAATCCTAGTTGTGTCATTTATTTGCATTGCTAGTTTACTTTGTAAGTAATCACTGACTCGCACAGATAAGATCCTGTCTTCTCTGTGTTCTGGCTGCCCCAGCTCCAGGGTTCTAGAGCCCGCCTGCTGCCTGATGTAGCAGAGCTGAGATTGTTCTCAGTCTGCTCATTCCCTGTGTACAGACATGAATGTCTGTGCACAGAGATGATGTAGCAGAGCTGAGATTGTTCTCAGTCTGCTCATTCCCTGTGTACAGACATGAATGTCTGTGCACAGAGATGATGTAGCAGAGCTGAGATTGTTCTCAGTCTGCTTATTCCCTGTGTACAGACATGAATGTCTGTGCACAGAGATGATGTAGCAGAGCTGAGATTGTTCTCAGTCTGCTCATTCCCTGTGTACAGACATGAATGTCTGTGCACAGAGATGATGTAGCAGAGCTGAGATTGTTCTCAGTCTGCTTATTCCCTGTGCATAGACATCTATATTTATGCACAGGGGATGTAGCAGAGAGGACATCGCGTTTTGGACTGCGTCGGACGGAAGAGGATTTTTTTCATTAAAGATGGAGTCCCTAATGGCTTTTTTTTTTATTTCTAATAAAAAATTTTCCTTGTGTTGTGTTTTTTTTAAAACAATTTAATAGAAATTCATGGCGGTCATGTCTAATATCGGCGTGACCGCCATAAATTTCGGGCTTAGGGCCAGCTGATAATACAAAGCTGGCCCTAACCTCTTTATTACCCAGCGTGCCACCGCTACCAGGGCCGCTGGAAGAGCGGGGTTCAGCGCCAGAGGATGGCGCTTCAATGAACGCGCCATCTTCTGGGGCGGCTGCGGGCTGCAATTTGCAGCGGGGGGTGCCCAGAAAGCTTGGGCATCCCTGCGCTGCGGATTCCAGCCCCCAGCTGCTTAGCTGTACCTGGCTAGACATAGAAATTGCGCGGAGCCCCACGCATTTTTTTTTAATTATTTCATGAAATTCTGAGATTCTGACTCTGAGACTCTGACTCTGAGACTCTGACTCTGAAATTCATGAAATAATTAAAAAAAAATGCGTGGGGCTCCGCGCAATTTCTATGTCTAGCCAGGTACAGCTAAGCAGCTGGGGGCTGGAATCCGCAGCGCAGGGATGCCCAAGCTTTCTGGGCACCCCCCGCTGCAAATTGCAGCCCGCAGCCGCCCCAGAAGATGGCGCGTTCATTGAAGCGCCATCCTCTGGCGCTGAACCCCGCTCTTCCAGCGGCCCTGGTAGCGGTGGCACGCTGGGTAATAAAGAGGTTAGGGCCAGCTTTGTATTATCAGCTGGCCCTAAGCCCGAAATTTATGGCGGTCACGCCAATATTAGACATGACCGCCATGAATTTCTATTAAATTGTTTTAAAAAAAACACAACACAAGGAAAAATTTTTATTAGAAATAAAAAAAAAAGCCATTAGGGACTCCATCTTTAATTAAAAAAATCCTCTTCCGTCCGACGCAGTCCAAAACGCGATGTCCTCTCTGCTACATCCCCTGTGCATAAATATAGATGTCTATGCACAGGGAATAAGCAGACTGAGAACAATCTCAGCTCTGCTACATCATCTCTGTGCACAGACATTCATGTCTGTACACAGGGAATGAGCAGACTGAGAACAATCTCAGCTCTGCTACATCATCTCTGTGCACAGACATTCATGTCTGTACACAGGGAATGAGCAGACTGAGAACAATGTCAGCACTGCTACATCAGGCAGCAGGCAGGCTCTAGGACCCTGGAGCTGCACAGAGAAGACAGCTGGACTCAGCTCGCAAAGAAACAGCAGTTATCTGCGAGTTTCCCTGCTATCACTGGCACAGTAGCCAGTGATTACTCGCGAGTCCAATGCAAACAATGGCAATCCTAGTGTTGTCAGCGTTTCTGACAAAACTAGGATTGATATTGATTTGCATTGGACTCGCGAGTAATCACTGGGAAACTCGCAGAGTACCGAGTCCTGCGAGTCCCTTACTACTCGCCGAGTAACGAGTCCTAGCGAGTAGATTCGCCCATCCCTAATCAATATCGCACAGCATGTTGGATTAAATGCCTGCAAACCCTTTCTGGAAAACACAGGGATTGATATAGTGAAGCTTACAAAATTCATCCTCACTCACAACTATTTTACATTTGATTACAACATAAATTTACAGGAGACTGGCACACCTATGGGAAGCAAAATGGCACCACTATATGCAAATCTTTTCATGCCCAAGCTTGAAAGTGAATTTTTATCCTCTTGTCCTATCAGGCCTCTGGCAAATTACCACTATATCGATGACATTTTAATCATCTGGATAGAGTCTGAGCAACAGCTGAAGACATTGCATGAACACTTTAAGCAGTTTCATCACAACATCAACTTAAAGGGAACCTGTCAGCTGTTTTAACCCTTCTAACCTATCCCTACCTGTCCCTGCAGCCACCTACTACTGTCCTAACCATCCCTCTCCAATATAGCATTTATAACAGTGGAATAGAACAGTTTTTAAACTTACAAAATATTTGATGATGGGGCGTTCCTGACGGGTAGGCGGTTTCTCCAGGCCTGCGCTACCCCCGCCTCACTGTTCTAATGACACCCTGATGGGCAGCATCATTCCTTCAGGACCAATGTCCTGATTTAAATCTCCTGCCCCACACTTCCTGGTGTATGACGCGATGCTGGGCGCCGCATGACGCCGCGTCATACCTGGGCATGCGCAGTGCGCCGGATGTAAAACGCCCAGGCCGCCTTCAGCGTGCGATCTGCGCATGCGCTGAAGGCAGCCTTGTGTCGGCGCAACGTCGCCAGGCAACAAGCTTTGTACAACTTGTGCACTGCGCATGCCTGGGCATGACGCGTCGTGACGAGGCATCTGCGTCATACACAAGAAAGTGCGGGGTGGGAGATTTAAATCAGGACATTGGTCCTGAAGGAATGATGCCGCCCATCAGGGTGTCATTAGAGCAGTAAGGCAGGGGTATAGCAGCCCTGGAGACACCGCCTACGCGTCAGGAACACCCCATCGTCAGAGATTTTATAAGTTTAAAAACACATAAAAAACTATTGTGTACAGCCAGGCCATCAGATACAATCAGATATGTTTCAACCCTACAGATAGAGACAAACCTTGAGGGCCTCAGAAAGACCTTTTTGAATCATGGCTACCATCCAAGAGCAATTGAACATCAAGGAATGATCTCCTACATTACAAATCAAAAAGAAGAAAACAACCGAATCCCTCTTGCAATCACCTACAATCCAAATCTGGAGTTGTTAAGAGGAGCTGCATGGAAACTACAACCACTAATACAAAAGGATGCCCGACTAAAATCTATATTTCCAGACTGCCCCCACTTCTGTGTTTTAGGCAGCCCCGAATCTAAAAAGCATCATTGCTAGAAGCTCACTGTCCTCCCCAACAGCAACAGGTACCTTTCCCTGCAACCAGAACAGGACATGACAATGGACAAGATAAAGATTCCTGGCTCACATCAGGACTACAATATCCCAGGTAACTTCAGCTGCACCACAAGCAATGTGGTCTACTTAATTATATGTACTAAATGTGTGAGCAGGAATCTATATGTAGGGCAACAACTCAGAACTAGGATGAACTCTCATCGCTATACAATAAAGAAAAGAAGGATAGCTTTACCTGTGCCTAGACATTTCTGTAGGTCTGATCACACAATATTAGATATGAAAATACTAGTTCCAAAAGGTAGCTTCAGATCACAGAGAGACAGAAGAGTGTGGGAATATAAACTGATGATGACCTTTGACACACTTAAAGCAGGATTGAATGTGTCACATGGATTTATGCCTTTCTACATTCATTGGGGAATTTTCAGGTCTCGACCAACCACTAATCAAAGAACAATAAAACAATCTGTGCCTCTTATCTTGGAACTCTGATTTTACCTCCTCAGCTGCTCTCTCCCTCCCAAGACTGACTACTATTTTCTGCTTTACGCCACCTGTCATATTTATTGCATCATCCTACACTGTATATGTATATATGTGTGTGTCTTCAGAATTTTTGTCATTATAAGCCTGATGAAGAGGCCATAATGTCTATCACTGATTCCAGCAAGGGAGAGGTGGGTGGGATTATTGGAATGGGGAGCAGTGTATAATCAGTTTGGATTTACATATGCTTGACTAGTCTGCACACAACACTGAATTCTCTTGGACTTACAAAAGACAACAGGAGACGGTAGAGCAATAAAAGTTTCTGATCCAGAAAGGGCTGTTCTAGCCCTGTTCTATAATACCATTTGTTTTGTGCTAGAAAACAACCTGACACATTTCCTTTAACACACTGAAAATTACCAGAAATCCCCATTTAATAGTTTCATATTTGTAGTTTCAAAGTTTTTAAAGTTGAAGGTAGACTTTAGTCAATCGACTTCAACTTATAGCCTAAAATGGGTATTTAGAGGAAGGCAAAAATCCCATGGGGCAGACACTAAGCTTCATATTAGAGGAAAGATTTCTTCCTGACTCCTCATACGACAATCAGACTACTTTGCCTGGATCAACGCCTAATCACAGAATTTAGTACACATAACCAGTAATATATTTTTCAAGAAAGGCATTTAGGCCTTTCTTAAATTTTAGTAGTGAACCAATCATTAAAACATCATGCAGCAGGGAGTTCCATAGTCTCACTGCTCTTGCAGTAATGAATCCACGTCTATGATTATGATTAAACCTTTTTTCCTCTACATGTAGAGGATACCCATACCCGCCATGTCCCTGTCACCTAGGTGTAAAAAGATCAGAGACATGTCTCTGTACTGTCCCCTCCAATATTTGTAATAAGATCTCCTGTAAGCCTTCATTTTTCCAAATAACGCCAACTTTAATACCCTATAGAGAAAAGCGGGGTGCATAGCTATAGTCAATCTCAAAAAGATATATAGGGGTGCTGTGTGCCAGTATACACAATGGTCATAACGAAGAAAAGAACTGGCACATAATAGCACCCCACAAGTAAAATGTTTACATTTTTATTCAAAACCATATGAAACTGTACGTTATTGTCTGTTCGTCTCTGAACTGTTCTTCCTGTTACCAACTATCAGCAATTCTGTACTGTTACGTGTATTCCTTGTGTATACAATTGTTTTGTACCTGTCTAGGGCTAGGGGCCATCCATCCGGAAAATTGGCACTTTCACTTTTAATTGTTTTTAATATTTGCGTTGTTGTGTGTTTTTGAATAAAGATTTAAACATTGTACTTGTGATGTGCTACTATGTGCCAGTTCTTTTCTCTGTTCTGGAGTTTAATACTGGTTCTGGTATTGCAATTTACGCATATCAATAATTACCTTGGACGCTCTTCTCTGCACCCACTCTAGTTTAACTATGTATTTCTTATACACCAGAGGCCACAATGTTACACAACATTCTAACCATACAGGTGCGGGCTCCGGCACCAGGTTTCTCTCTTTGAGCGAACTCCCTTCGAGCTTCTTGCTCCCTTCTCTCCTCTGTCTGGGATCTGTTCTGCTGTCCCTGGGTCCCTCAGCCGAGGAGATCCTCCTTCATGCCTCAGGCTCCCCACCTGAGCTTCTCTAACTCTCCAACCCGGAGGCAGAGACCTGAAGCCTAAAAGGCCTCCGACCACGGACAAAAGACTTCCCTTCTTCCCCTGGGGGTGACTATATACCCTCCCGGGTTCCCTCCCACTGCCTGATCTGTGGGATGTGGGTTTAGGGTTCCGCCTACCATCCATAAATCCACTTTGCAGCTGGGGTGACTACACCTCTTTTACGTGTGCAGTACCCCTCTGTGGCACCTACATAGTGGGGCGCCACAACTGCACTGACTGGCAACAACATGTAGCTGCATCTATCCTACCTGGCTGTCTACTCTTTTCTAACTTTATACATGGGGAAAGACCATGTTAAAAACGCATTGCACACGGACACCACAGGGATGTCACATGGATGTTAGCTGAGAAAAAACAAACAATGGCATTGCACTTGCATGCCACATGGATCAAAAAATGGATGTCACTGGTCCTAATCTCCTGGATGAGAAATGGTGAGACTTTTCATATGCTCGTGTGTTTCCAGCCGAAGGCTGAGTATCATTTTATTTATTCATTTCACCTCTTCAGAGCATTGAATTTTCATGAGCTGGAAAACCATTTAGGCTGCATGCCCACGATCTGTGTTATCAGCGTTTTGGATGCAGCTGCGTTGTGCAGTATAAGCACAAAGGATGGGATTTATAGAAATCCAATACCTACCACTGTGCTTCTTTTTTCTATAGCATAAACTGAAATTTGGTGCAAATTACCAAGCTGCATCATGTCAATTTATTCTTACAGAGATGCTACTGTTCTTAGCGGAAGAACACTTCAAAAGTCCTCTGTGCCCAGAAGCCTGATAATGGGCACAGATGCTGCAGTCTTTTGTGGAGAACATTCAGATCTCTGCTGAGAAGGCCATGCTGCATCCAGAACGCAGCATGTCCTGATCGTGGGTACATAGCCTTAAAGTGATATTATGACATTTGAGTGAGGCAACTATAACACGACACTGTACTTAGGTCTTACTTCTTGATGTTGAACTGTTCAGTGCTTGTAAACATACCAAAACAGCAGCATATATCAAAAACATTTCTGCAAGTTGCTCAGTACAATGAAAGTCTAAATGTTTATTAGATTGATACAGTATAGTATGCGTTATTTGAATGTATTAGAAAAAAGATTTTGCCTTTAAAGAGTTAACTCTTAGACCATTTGTTTAATTCAAATAAAGCAACTACAGAGTGCAGACATGATGTCACTAGTAAAATAGGTTCTGTTGCCGGAGATGAGTGCAAAAAGACTCCAACTATTCATCAACAACAAGTGAATGTAGAACATCAAAGATGAGCGGCTAATAAGATTATCTCATAATCATTTTTATAGTGTCTGATATGTTGTAGGACGAAGAACGAGTTCTTTGACTCTAACATCACACTCAAATTATAATACAGCCAGCAAATGTCATAGAGTATTTAAAGGGAGCCTGTCACCCCCTTTGGGCATTTTAAACTGTGCCCACCACTTTACATATAATGTAAATGGGGTTCTTATAATCCCTGTATTTGCCCAGACTAGCCCCTCATACCTTAAATATGAACTTTTATTGTGTCCAGCGCTGGCCTCCTATTGAGTCAGGGAGGCTGCTATTTAGTCGTGATGTATAACATCCTCGCTGGCTCCCTGGCTGCAAAACCCACCATGCATTTTAAATTCCCCACCCCTCCTCTGACCGGCGCAGTGAGTGACAGGAGAACTCATGCCTGCGCAGTGGAGCCACTGGAGCAGGTGACTGCGCTCCTCCATTGAAGCTAGTGCCAATGACTCACGAGATTTGTGGAGTCTCACAAGACTTCCACACTTCAATGGAGGAGTGCAGTTACCTGCAGTTAGCTGGACTAAATATCAGCCTCCCTGACTCAATAGGAGGCTAGCACTGGACATAATATAAGTTCATGTTTCAGGTATAAGGGGCCAGTCTGAGCACATAGAGGGGTTATAAGAACCCCATTTACATTATGTGTAAGCTGGTGGCCATAGTTTAAAATGCTCAAAAAAAGTCCGTTCACTGGGCACTGCTAAGTTAGGAGAAGTGCTTATTTTTCATATGGGTATATGCGAGGTGGGGCATTGCTGGCCGCCTCTGGGTGCCCGCTATATATCACATCTATAATAGCATTAAAAGAAAAAATATAGCGGCACTCACCGGGCGTGTTTCAAAGGTGCTTTATTTGGGTACCCTCATTCCAGGGTCCCACTCAGGAGGGAGGGGGTGCAGAGACAGCAGAGATGACGGATCTCCGTTTCGGGGCTCCTACCCCTTCCACGGACCTCAATGTCATTGAGGTCCGTGGAAGGGGTAGGAGCCCCGAAACGGAGATCCGTCATCTCTGCTGTCTCTGCACCCCCTCCCTCCTGAGTGGGACCCTGGAATGAGGGTACCCAAATAAAGCACCTTTGAAACACGCCCGGTGAGTGCCGCTATCTTTTTTCTTTTAATGCTATAGTTTAAAATGCCCAAAGGGGGTGACAGGTTCCTTTAAAGGTCTAGCTTAAAAATATATTTATTTTTTAGCAGCTTCTTTGTACCCCCATATTTTGGAACAGCAGTCTGTTTCAGACCAATAGAAGTGATCACACATCAGCACTAATCCAATCACTTGTGGAAATTTGGAAACCCCATTCTTAAAGAATCACACCCATCAAAGTTTTTATCCTCCTAATATATTTCAATCATCACGTTATTATAGTACTGTGAACATACAACTGCTTATTTTGCCCTTCTACCCAGTTAATTCTTTTCTTTTTCAGTAGGTTTATGACATCACATGATTAAAACATACTGAATCCTACAAAGCTATAGGTTATTTGTATTAAACACTAGCTAGCGTATAATGTTGAGTTGCTGCTTTCAGCCTTGGGTCACACCGTGTGTATTTCACCCACTAAGTAAATCTAATGGTTTATACGTTATGGATTTAGCACTAACTTTATGATTATGGCTTGAAGCAATAAATATATGCACAAACACATATATGTTTCATGAAATTATGATGAATTTTCCAATTGGTAAAGTGCTTTAATAAACATCCCGAAGAAGGGTCAACCTTAGATTTCTGCATCTATTACTTGCTTCAAGCCATAATCAGAGAGCGCTAAGCCCATAACGTATAAACCATTAGAATCCTACAAAGCATTTGACAAAGTATCTCATACCATCTTTATTTACAAAATGAGCAAGTGTGGAATGGACAAAGCATCTGTTAGGTGGATTGATAAACGCCTAAGTGATCGGACTCAAAGAATCGCTATAAATGGCTGCACATCCAGTGTAAAGAATATCTCAAGTTGGGTACCACAGGGCTCTGACCTCAGCCTTGTGTTGTTTAACATCTTTATCAAAGATTTAGATCAGAGATAGGGAACTCCAGGCCTGGAGAGCCACACACTGTGCAGGTTTTCAGGATTTTCTCAGCATTTGAGAGTTTGAATTATCACCTGTGCAGGATTACCAACTGTCAAACACTAAGGCAGGCTTCAGATTGGCATTTGGCACTGCAGCATATGCTGCGCATACCCATACGCAGTGCCGAATGCAAACACTTTCACGTGAACACAGCAGTGATTGCCTGCATGCGTTCACATGAAATGGAACTGTGAGTGTGCCTGGCCACCCAAACAGCAGCAGCGGCCGGGAGGCAGAAATCAGTAGCGGAGATCTCCTCTCAGCCGCCACCGCTGATCTCTTCCTCCCTGCCTCCGCCGCCGCTGGTTTAAAATAGCGGGAAAACCAGCGGTGAAAACATTTAATCGTTGGCTTTCCCGCCCCGCTAATTCAAATGATCAGCTGATGCGGCAGCATCATCTGTTCATTTGAATTAGTGGGCAGGAAAGCCGACTTCACCCCAGCTTTCCCGCCCCACTAATTCAAATGATCAGCATCAGCTGTGAAGTGTTTTCACCGCTGGCTTTCCTGCCGGCTATTTTAAACCAGCAGCAGTGGCAGGGAGGAAGAAAGAAGATGACAGAAGATGAAGAAAGAAGAAGAAGAAGAAAGAAGAGGACAGAAGAGGAAAGAAGAAGAAAGAAGAAATAAGAGGAAAGAAGAAGAAGAAGAAGAAAGAAGAGGAAAGAAGAAGAAGAGAACGACAGGAAAGGATGCACCTGCAGATGACCTCGGAGGAGGGCATCTTCTGCTGCGTCTGTGTGCTTGGCAACAGATGTCAATGCACACAGATGCACTTTCATTAATTTTCTGTGCGCAGCTGTCTGCTTGCACATAAAGCAAGCACACAGCTACGCACATAAAGTGCAACATTTTGCGTTCGGCATGCGCATAAATTATGGGCAACCGAATGCAAACGCAGCTGAGCGCAGGTACACAGGCATTATGCGTTCCTATGTTAAACATAGGAGCACATAGTGCCTGCGTCTTGCTGCGCTCAGGTACGCTGCATTCACAGTGCACATCGTGCGCAAATGTGAATCCAGCCTAAGGAAATACCTAGCCATGATTTAGATAAAGGAGTTCATAGTAAACTGATTACATTTGCTGATGACACAAAGCTAGGAGGGATATAAAATACTAGAAAGCAGAGACGATTCAAGAAAATCTAAAACTATAACAAGGGCAGCAACTAACAGAATGGTTTATAATGGAAAAAATGCAAAGTTCTACATCTGGGCAAGCAAAATAAAAAAAGCATATACAGAATGAGAGGAGTAAAAGACTTGAGTATACTTATAGATCACAGACAGAACTAGAGTCAACAGCATGGAGCATCAGCAAAAAAAGGCAAACACAATCTGGGATGTATTAACAGAAGCATACAGTCTAGATCACGTGACGTCATTGTCCCCCTCTACTCCTCTTTGTACTGACCTCATCTGGAGCACTGTGTCCAGTTTTGGGCACCACATTTTAACCCCTTCATGACCCGGGAATTTTTCGTTTTTCATTTTTGTTTTTTCCTCCCCTGCTTCCAAGAGCCATAATGTTTTTATTTTTGCGTCAATATAGACATATGATGGCTTGTTTTTTGCAGGACGAGTTGTACTTTCAGATGCAATCATTTATTTTTCCATATAGTGTACAGGGAAATTGCAAACAAATTGTAAATGCAGTGAAATTGCAAAAAAAGTGCAATGACACGTTTGTTTTTTGGGTATTTTAGTCGCCATGTTCACTATATGGTAAAACTGACATGACGGGGTGATACCTCGGGTTGGTACGAGTTAGTAGACACCCAACATGTTCCTTTATTGGTATCTAGGTGGTGAAAAAAAATTGAGAAGTTTGACAAAAAAACAAAAATGGACTTTTTGAGCCATGTTCTGCGACCCGTAGCGTTCTCATTTTTCGGGATCTGGGGCTGTGTGATGGCTTATTTTTTGCGTCTTGAGCTAATGTTTCTAATGATACTATTTTTGGGGGGATCTGCAATTTTGATCGCCTGTTATTGCATTTTATAGTAATGTTGCGGCGACAAAAAAAATGGAATTTTGGCGTTTGGACCATTTTTTCCGTTACGCAGTTTACGGCTCTCATTAACTGATTTAATAGGATGATAGATCGGGCGATTCTGAATGCGGCTATACCAAACGTGTATTTTTTATATTTTTAATACTTTTATTGTGATTGGGGGAAAAGGGTGGTGATTTGAACTTTTATATATTTCTTTTTTACAGCTTTTTAAAAACTTTATTTTTTCATTGATTCTTATTTTTACACTGCCCCTTTAAGAGACACTTTGCTGCACAGTCCGATCGCTTCTGGTTGATACAGATGAGCTGCAGCTCATCTGTATCTCCCAGAATCGCGGACCTGTTGTGGTTGGCAGCGCCTGCCAACCACAACAGGAAACTGTGCTCTGACAGCATCCGGGGTCTAGCCAGGACCCCGGGCTGTCACGTGAGCACCGTAGATCCCGCGATAGCATTGCGGGACCTCCGGAGCAGGCGGGAAACATCACGTTCCCCGCCGCGGCCACCTTGGATCCCGCTGTCAGTGATTGACAGCAGGGTCCAAGGGGTTAACAGCACCGATCGGATCCCGGATCCGATCAGAACTGTTAGCCCGACATCTCAGCTGATCACATCAGCTGAGATGTCAGCTGTTTGATGTGAGCTCCGCGCCGGAGCTCACATCAAACACCCCTTACCGGCCCATGACGTTGTACAACGTCATAGGTCGGGAAGGGGTTAAAAAAGACCTCATCAAACTAGAGCAAGTTCATATAATCACCGGTGCAGAAAAGGTTAACGACTGCGCTGCTGGATAAAAACAAATCAGACTTTGGAGGACATCAAACCTTCTGGTTTTAGCTGTGGAATGACTAATAAAACACAGCTAAAACCAGAAGGTTTGATGTCCTACAAAGTCTGATGTGTTTTCATTCAGCAGCGCAGTCGTTAACCCTTTCTGCAGCGGTGATTATTTGCTTATCTCTGGGGATTGCAACAGCTGTTCGTTCCAAGCTTTTTCAGTGGACACCTCAGAAACCTCTAAAGGTAAACCTTACTTCACTTACCATATTTTGATCTATTGTACCACAGATAAGACCCTATTTTGCACTGTATTTCCCTCCTTCTAGTATTTAGTGCAAATTCAGAGAAGAGCTACCAGAATTGTGACCAAATTGAATAGTGCTCGGGCAGCCCTTTTAAAACATGTAAAAATCATTACTGTGCTTTAAGCATCTTCAAACCCAGCACATACCTGTCTGCACCAGTCCAGTTCATTACTTTCACTGCCAAGTAGTCCAGTGTATGTAAATGTTATTTAAATATCCATGTGTATCCAAGGTGGTATTTCTTCTGTCCCCCTGTGCTTTGTTTCATTATTAGCCTTCAATTTCATTTTCCTTTCCTGCGTCTGAGGGGGAGGGGGAAGGAATGCACCTGTTCTGGTTGCAGGGAAAGGTTCCTATAGCTGCTGGAGAGGACAGGGTGCTTCTGACAATGATCTTTTTTAGATTCGGAGGTTGTCTAAAACACAAGAATGGGGGATCCGGAAATATTGATTTTAGTAGGGCATCTTTTTGTAGGAGTGGTTGCAGTTTCCGTGCAGCTCTTCTTAACACCTCCAGACTTGGAATGTAGGTGACTATGAGAGGAACTCTTTTGTTTTCTTCTCTACTTTTTAATGTAGGAGATGATTCCTTGATGTTCTGGTGGCTCTTGTAATCTGGTTCTCGATTGTTCTTGGATGGTAACCCTGGTTCAAAAAGGTCTTTCTGAGGTCCTCAAGGTGATTGTCTCAATCGGTAGAGTTGGAACATATCCGATTGTATCTAATGACCTGGCTGTACACAATAGAGATTTTTATGTGTTTTGGATAAAAACTGTCCCATCAGAGATATGTTGTACGGTCAATTGGTTTCCGGTACAGGGATGTCTCTATTTCATTTTTCTGTAGCTTAATGATGGTGTCCAGTAAGCTGATTTCAGTGTAGGAGTAGTTAAGTGTTAAGTTGATGGTGGGATGAAACTGATTAAAGTGTTCTTAGAATGTCTTTAGCTGTTGCTCAGACTCTGTCCAGATGATTAAAATGTCATCGATATAACGGTAGTAGGCCAGAGGCCTAATAGGATAAGAGGATAAAAAGTTACCTTCAAGCTTGGCCATGAAAAGATTTGCATACTGTGGTGACATTTTGCTTCCCATTGCTGTGCCAGTCTCTTGTCAATATATGTTGTCAGTCGTCAAATGTGAAGTAGTTGTGCATGAGGATAAATTTTATAAGCTTCACTACAGAGTCATCATCAATGATGCAGTGTTTTCCAGGAAGGTTTTGTAGGCATTTAATCCATCCTTGTGTGGGATGTTACTGTACAGAGATTCCATGAGAGAGATTCCACCACATCTATGGTGGCAAGGATGGTTCCTTCTGGTAGAGGACCTATTGCTGACAGTTTATTCAATAGGTCAGTTGTGTCCTGAATGTAGCTGGGTGTCTCTTTTACCAGGGGTTTGAGTACACCCTCTACCCACCCAGTAATGTGTCCGGTGAAAGAGCCCACACATGAAATTATTGGTCTTCCTGGATTTCCTGGTTTGTGAATTTTGGGTAGCATGTAGAATGTGCTTGTTCTTGGACTTACTGGTATTAGGTCATCAGCTTTTACAAATATGTCAGGTAGACAAGAAACCAACCTATTTAATTCCTTCTCATAGTCCTGTGTGGGGTCAGAGTGCAATTTCTTATAAGTCTGAAGGTATGGATAAAGAAGTTGGAGGTGATTGGGTGCAGTGTTTGTGACATAACAACCTCACATAAACCTGGGAACATGAGAGATGTGACAACTGGAACTGCACAGGCTCAGAAGGTGAGTATAACCATTTTTGTTTCTTTTAATCAGGAAAACATGAACAATGAAAAATTGTTGTCTATTAATGTAAACTGATGAGCAAATGGGTAAAAATGTTTTACTTTCAGGCTCCATATCTCACCATCCACTACAGTTTTGAGAGTGAGATTACATTCATTTTATAGAAAATTATTTTGGCAATCTCATAAATAAATTTGACCTGCAAGTATTTAGCATATTATAAGTTATGCAGATTCTTGTCATGTCCCTACATTGTTTTGTTTTTTTCCCCTGATGTTTGAATAATCTTTTCCTTTTTGTATACGACCAGTTAACAACCTGTTTTCACATTACCTAATAGCTCAGTGTGTTATTGGGTCACTGGTTCAAATTGAGGAGCAGCCATAAAGACAAGGGAAACAGCATCATCCAGCTCAACAATAGATTTCTTTTGGCAGAGAAAATTGCCGAACTGCATCATGTGAGTGCCATGACAGTTGGAAGAACACAAAATGAAGTCCATCCAGGTGCAGGTGGACATCTGGGCAAAATATCTGAGTTAACAAGTCTGTTAATCACAAGGTATAGTAGTTATGTTGTGATAAAAGCAAGGCAGTGGAGGTGGCTAGTATGCTTCTTAATAGTGAGGTCACAGAGGTTCATGCAATCACCATGCAACATATATTACACAAAAAATAATAAAGGAAATGCCAGAACCAGTATCCTTTTAGACGACTTTTTTCTTTATTAAGTTATCCACATACAAGTTACAGTTAAAAGCATCATGGGCACACAGCCCCACGTGATGTGTTCGGGAAATATATTCCTTGGTTGTAGTCTTATCAGTCTACAAATAAGGAATTTATTTCCGAAACGTGTCAGATGGGGCTGTGTGTCCATGATGCTTTTAACTGTAACTTGTATGTGGATAACTTAATAAAGAAAAAAGTTGTCTAAAAGGATACTGGTGCTTGCATTTCCTTAATTTGTCTTGGACATATGTGGAAGCTAACCACTGCCATGCACCTGTTGGATCTAGAATCAAGGCAAGGGTGAGCTAATCTTTTCCCCATTGTTTCCTATGTTACATTACACAAGTCTGTAGTGGTGGCCCGAAAAAAGGGGAAGAAAACTCAACTTCAAAATTTTCAGAAGAATCATAATTTCGAGTTTGAAAAGAGATATGGAAAGTGTAGAGTACAAAATTGGAAAAAGGTGATTTGGAGCGATGACACGAAAGGCAATAGACTAAGCTAATAGGTGTGAAAGAAACAAGGAATGAAGGGGATCTAAAATTTGATGGAATTATCTTCAATGGAGGAAGCCTGATGGTATGGAGTTGTTTCATGGCCAAATCTGTTGGATACTTGACTAGAATTGATGGTGGTCTCATTGCTGACCTATATGTGGATTTCCTGCAAGATGAATTACTTGGAGAACTCGAGTATTATTGGTATAAAAAGCACGACATAGTGTTCCAGCAGGACAATTATTCGAAGCATACAAGTCGTTGTCAATGACAATGAAGAACTTGATTTTTTCCAAAATACCCAGACCTCAACTCAATCAAACACTTGTATGTAGAGTTGAAGATTAAGCTGTATCCATACCCAAGTGAGTCGACCAGTAAGCACCAACATTAGAAACATGTAGAAAAGACCTGGGATCAGTTTCTTGTCGAAACATTCTTGAATGTGATCAACAATATTCCCAGAAAACTCAGGCAGTGTTAAAAGCCAATCATTGATTTACAAAATTAAACAACAAATTAATAAAAACCTAAATTTAGATTTTTAGGAGCCAAACGGAAACAATATACGGTAATGACATGACAATAATCTGTAAAACTAATCTTATATTAAATAGTTGTAAGTCAAATTTATGTATGAGCTGGCCAAGATGATTGTCTATAAAATTAAAGTAGTCTCACACTCACAGCTGTAGTAAATAGTGAGCCTAAAGGTACCTTTACACGCCGCCACAACAGGATGGATACAACCCGCTACAGGCTACAAATGTAGCTTGTCGCGCCAATATCGCCCGTAGTAGCGGCGTCTGAAGACGGGACGACACAGCCGGCTACAGATACCTCTGTATCCGTGCACTGCCCATAAACATATGGCTACATCGCCGATTGTAGCGAGCTGTATCGGCGTGTAAAGAAGCTACAGAAGGGAACTCGGGACATCCGGCGATGTAGCTGCAATGTGGCTAAGGCGTCACCCAGGCTCCGTGATACCGCGCCCCTTCAGCGATCATTGGTGGAAGATGCTGCGTTACGATTGGCCCTTGCCTCACAGCCCTCCATCTTGGATGAGCTGTCCCTTCAGCACTACACAAACGCACCTCAGTGCAATCGGCACACGCGGCTGTCACAAGCGCTGATCGTGCGTGACAAGGAAAACACTTGTACTACGCACACATAGCCCCGGACCGCTACTTTAATACACACGGGATATGTGACTGGCCACCGCTCTAGCGTGACCCATTACCATTGATTTCGATGCATTCGCCAGGCTCCGCCATGTCACAGGTGCTTATTCCGTGCCACACTCCGCTCACTAGTACGGCACGTCTCGGCCATCCGCCCTTTCCGTCGTGCCCAATCACAACTCCGTAGTGTTGGCCAATGGCTGTGGTTTGGGCGCGGCGTACAGGTTTGTGGCACGCCTATTTGTTTTACGTCCTGCCTTTGTTGCTCCCAGATCACTCTGTGGTGGCGGTGTGTAAAGCTGGTACGCTGAGCTACAGACGGCTACTTGCGACACCCGGCGATGTAGCTAGCTGTAGATGTAGCGTAGCGTAGCGCACCTTGTGGCGGCGTGTAAAGAGGGTGCGGTTCCCGTTGGTAACCGTTCGCCCGTGCTCGTGCACGTGAAGTTGCCGTTGGTATCCATCCTGTTGTGGCGGCGTGTAAAGGTGCCTTAAAAGTCAAAAGTTCAAAACATTGTTACCCTTTTGTCTGTCCTGTAAATTTCAATGTAAAAAAATAATAATTGCTAGTTAAAGGGGTTTGCTTCTAGTATTGAAGTGTAATTCCTCCATCACTGTGGATCAAATTGTTAGGACCCCATTTACACCAAGTCTCCGAATTTCCCCACCTGAATAGAAGTGAGATTAAACTATCAAACCTCTGCTCAATACAAATACAGTGTGTTGTGAAAGTATTTGGCCCCCTTGAAATTTTCAACCTTTTGCTACATTTCAGGCTTCAAACATAAATATATAAATTCTAATTTTTTGTGAAGAATTAACCACAAGAGTGACACAATCGTGAAGTGGAACGAAATTTATTGCATATTTTAAACTTTTTTAACAAATAATAAACTGAAAAGTGGGGCGTGCAATAATATTCGGCCCCTTTACTTTCAGTGTAGCAAACTTACTCCAGAAGTTCAGTGAGGATCTCTGAATGATCCAGTGTTGTCCTAAATGACTGGTAATGATAAATAGAATCCACCTGTGTGTAATCAAGTCTCCGTATAAATGCACCTGCTCTGTGATAGTCTCAGGGTTCTGTTTCAAGTGCAGAAAGCATCATGAAGACCAAGGAACACACTAGGCACGTCCGAGATACTGTTGTGGCGAAGTGTAAAGCTGGATTTGGATACAAAAAGATTTCCCAAGTTTTAAACATCTCAAGGAGCACTGTGCAAGCGATCATATTGAAATGGAAGGAGTATCAGACCACTGCAAATCTACCAAGACCCAGCTGTCACTCTAAACTTTCATCTCAAACAAGGAGAAGACTGATCAGAGATGCAGCCAAAAGACCCATGATCATGCTGGATTTACTGCAGAGATCTACTGCTGAGGTGGGAGAGTCTGCCATAGCACAACAATCAGTCGCATTCTGAATAAATTTGGTTATTATGGAAGAGTGGCAAGAAGAAAGCCATTTCTCAAAGATATCCACAAAAATTCTCGTTTGAAGTTTGCCACAAGCAACCTGGGAGACACACCAAACATGTGGAGTAAGGTGCTCTGGTCAGATGAAACCAAAATCGAACTTTTTGGCCACAATGCAAAACGATATGTTTGGCGTAAAAGCAACACAGCTCATCACCCTTAAAACACAATCCCCACTGTCAAACATTGTGGTGGTGGTATCATGGATTTGGGCTGCTTTTCTTCAGCAGGGACAGGGAAGATGTTAAAATTGATGGAAAGATGGACAGAGCCAAATACAGGACCATTCTGGAAGAAAACCTGTTGGAGTCTTCAAAAGACCTGAGACTGGGACCGAGATTTTTCTTTCAACAAGACAATGATCCCAAACATAAAGCAAAATCTACAATGTAATGGTTCAAAAACAAACGTATCCAGGTGTTAGAATGGCCAAGTCAAAGTCCAGACCTAAATCAAATCGAGAATCTGTGGAAAGAGCTGAAAACTGCTGTTCACAAACGCTCTCCATCCAACCTCACTGAACTCGAGCTGTTTTGCAAGGAAGAATGGACAAGAATTTTAGTCTTTTGATGTGCAAAACTGATAGAGACATACCCCAAGCAACTTGAAACTGTAATCGCAGCAAAAGGTGGCGCTACAAAGTATTAACTCAAGGGAGCCAAATAATATTGCACGCCCCACTTTTCAGTTTTTTATTTGTTAAAAAAGTTTAAAATATCCAATAAATTTTGTTCCACTTCACGATTGTGTCCCACTTGTTAATTCTTCACAAAAAAATTTGAATTTATATTTTTATGTTTAAAGCCTAAAATGTGGCAAAAGGTTGAAAAGTTCAAGGGGGCCAAATACTTTCACAAAGCACTGTACTATGAGTCAAGCAATGTTCAGATCCCCATTCTCAGAATCAGTAGAGTTTCCATTAATCAGTCCCCAAACAATCCGAAAGTTTTCCCTTATGGATAAATGGTCACTTCAAAAAATGGTACAAACCCCTTAACCGCTTGACAACATCTGCCGAACGTGTACACCACCGTACGAAATGTGTTCCTGCAATCTACTGCACATGTACGGCGCAATGATGGCACCAACTCACAAGCAGAGATGGCAAAATCATCGGCAGGTGTCATCTAAATAACATAGGGGGTTGAACCCATCTGATGCCGCTGTCAATAACAACATGGTCTTTGATTTGCTTATGAGAGGGAGAGAGACCTCTCTTTGCTCTGACTGGCACAAGGCAAGTGTGATTGCTCAGTACTGATTGTCTCAATGTTGATCCTTGGTTGGTTCTTTTGCAGGACCTAGCATTCCTCCTGCCTGTGTTTGATTGACAGCTCTAATACCCAACAATGCAAAATCACTGCAAGGTATTACACCAGTGACAAGGGAATGTTGATGTCGCATAGAAAGACAAAGTAAAAAAAATGTAAACAAATTGTTAAAATATTATAAGAAAAACAAAAACAATAAAAAGAAAAAATATATTGTACCAATAAATACATATATTTTTGTAAAAACAAAAATAACCCCAAAGAACAGATATTTGGCATTGCAGCATCCAGAATAACCTGATCTATAAAACTATCATGCTAATTAACCCCTAACAGTGAACAGAAACAAATGGGCAAAAATGATGCTTTTTCATTATAATGATGAAAAAAAGTGGAATAAAATGCAATCAGAAAGTGTCCTGTAAATAAAAATAGTATCACTGAAAACATTATCTTGTGTCTCAAAAAAGTCAATGTCCCACTTTAGCTCTGTCAGTGGAGAAAGAAAAAAATAAAAAGGAAAAAAGCTATAGCTCTCAAAGTGAAGAGATGCAAAAATTATTATTTTCTATAAAAAAAAATGTTTTATGTAAAAGCTGCAAAAGAAAAAACTACATGGTGTATCACTGTAATCCTATTGACTCAAAGAATTTAGTCACCTTGTTTATTTTACCACGCAGTGAGTGTAATTTAATTCTGCCTACGAAAAATTGGAATTCTGCCCCCCAGTTTGTCTAAACCACATTTAACATCAACATATTTGGCATTACTGTAGTGAGACTGCTTAATTTACAGGGACCATGTCTCCAGAAGCATGAGCTGAGCACATTGTACAGGCACCTCAATATACTGGGCACTACAATGGTCGATTTGCAACTTTCATTCTGGAAGATCCATTTATGCTTGTTTATGGAAAATACTCATGGAGTCAAAATCATCAATACAACTCAATAATTTCTCAGAAGGGTATAATTTAAAAAATGGGGTCACTTGAGAGGAAATCTGCTCTTAGGGCACTTAGGGGCTGTGTATATGGAGTCCGCAGACTATTCTAGGAAAATATGTGCTCCAAGAGTCAAGTAGCGCTCCCTCCCAACCCAAGCCTCACCGTTTGGTTATGTATTATTTTACAGCCATTAGTGTTTTTTTTTTTTTACATACAATAGATGTTCTGTAAACAGTTTTAGTACCATTTTGCCCATTTTTCTGTAGGAAAATGTAAATTCAGAAGCTGAAACCAAATTGTTGTGAAAATGTAATTATTTTTTCTTTAATGACCAATGGTATAAAATTGTTTGACACACCTGTGGTGTCAAGATGACCACTGCACCCCTAAATTAATTTATTGAGAGAAATAATTTATAAAGTGGGGTCTCTTATGGGTGGCATCTGTTGTTCTCGTATCTCAGGGGCTTTGCCATTGGCACCCTCAAACGATTCCAGCAAAATCTGCACTCCAATGAGACACTGTTTCCCATCTGAGCTGTGCATTATGCCTTCAAGTAGGTTTTCATCTAGCAGGGGCATACTCGGGAATAATTGCACAAAATATTTAGCGGTACATTTTCTCATGCTACCTTTGTAAAAATTAAATAAAGGGGCTATTCATGGCTCAACATTACATAATTGTGAGAAGAACCTTCAAGGCGCTCACCAAACCTCTAAATAAATTTACTGTATTTGCCAAAATGGGGTCGCTTGTGGGAGGTTTTACACCTCAATGTTATAAAACTCTGTGAGAAGTTGTGGGGTGAAGGTGCTCACCACACCTCTAGATAAACTACTTGTAGTATGTTGTTTCCAAATTGTCGTATTTGTGGTGGTATTCCACTGTTTAGTTACATCAAGGGCTTTGAACACATGACGGCTATCTATTCCAGCCAATTTTGCACTCCAAAGGTCTAATGGTGCTGCTGGTATTTCCCTTCCAATCCCTGCCATGCACTCATTGATTAGTTTTCCCACCACATATAGAGTATGGGTGTACTCAGGAGAAAATATACAACAAATTAGATGATCCATTTTCTCTTGTTCCTCTTGTAAAAAATTTGAGCCCAAACCAATATTTTTTTGTGAGAAAAATTAACATTTTTTCTTTCTACATTGCTATAATACCTAGGAAGGACGAATAGAGTTGATACATTTATTGAATTTAACATAGTAACATAGTTTTTGAGGTTGAAAGAAGACTTTACATGCATCTAGTTCAACCCATAGCCTAACATGTTGATCCAGAGGAAGGCAAAAAAAAAACATGTGGCAACACTAAGCTCCACATTGGGGAAAAAAATTCCTTCATGACTCCAGATACGGCAATCAGACTAGTTCCCTGGATCAACGCCCTTTCAAAGAATCTAGTATATATAACCTGTAATATTATACTTTTCAAGAGAGGCATCGAGGCCATTCTTACATTTTAGTAGTGACTCACTCATTACAATATCATGTGGCAGAGAGTTCCATAGTCTCACTGCTCTTACAGTAAAGAATCCGCGTCTGTGATTATGATTAAACCTTCTTTCCTCCAGATGTAGAGGATGCCCCCTTGTCCCAGTCTCAGGTCTAAGAGTAAAATGATCACTAAAAAGGTCTCTGTACTGTCCCCTCATATATTTATACATTATTATAAGATCACCCCTAAGTCTTCATTTTTCCAAACTAAATAACCCCAAGTTTAATAACCTGTTTTGATATTACAGACCCCTCAGTCCTCTAAGAACCTTGGTGACTCTTCTCTGGACTCACTCTAATTCAGCTATAAATCGGAAACCAGAATTGTACGCAGTATTCTAAGTGTGGTCGCACTAGTGACTTGTATATAGGAAAAATTATGTTCTCCTCATGAGCATCTAGGCCTCTTTTAATGCATACTATTAATTTATTTGCCTTTGCAGCAGCTGCCTGACGCTTGCCCAGTGTTTTACAATTAAGCACATAATTATACATTTTATTTCCTCTGCCTAAGTGCATGAACTTACATTTATTCCTATAAAAGATTATTTGCCATTTATGAGCCCAAGCTTCTAGTTTACATAAATCCTCCTGTAATATAAAATTGTCCTCCTCTGTATTGATAACCCTAAGAAGAAGCTGGCCCAATACTGCCCCTTGTGGTACTCCACTGTTAACTGTGACCCATTCTGAGTGTGTTCCACTAATGACCACCCTTTGTTTCCTATCACTAAGCCAGTTCTTAAACCACTTACACATATTTTCCCCCATCCCCAGTGCTCTCATTTTATGTATCAACCTTTTGTGTGGCACTTTATCAAAAGCTTTTGAAAAGTCTGTATACACTGCATTTGTTTGGTCCAGTCCAGAACTTACCTCTTCATAGAAGCTTATCAGATTAGTTTGACAGGAATGGTCCCTCGTAAACCCATGTTGATATTGGGTCATGAGGTTATTTTTCTTCAGATACTCCAGTATAGCATCTCTTAGAAAACCCTCTAGGATTTTACCCACAGTAAAGGTTAAGCTTACTGACCTATAATTTGCAAGTTCAGTTTTTGTCCCCTTTTTGAATATTGGCACCACATTTGCTCTACGCCAGTCCTGTGGTACAGACACTGTTAATATGGAATCTTTAAAGATTAAAAATAATGGTCTATCTATGACAGTACTTCATTCTTGCAGTACTCTGTGGTGCATCCCATCCGAGCCCGGGAATTTGTCAACTTTAGAGATTTTTAGACGGTGCTGTACTTCCTGCTGAGTTAAGCAGGTGACATTTAAAGGAGAATTTTTGTTATCACTGATCATGTTGTCTGTCATGGGATATTCTTCTGTAAATACTGTTGAAAAAGTCATTTAGCATATTGGCTTTTACCTCATCCTCATCCACCATTTCACCCAGACTTTTTTTTAAGGGGGCTAACACAATCATTTTTTAGTTTCTTACTATTTATGTAGTTAAAGAATATCTTGGGATTTTATTTACTTTCTCTGGCAATGAGTCTCTGTGTCTCAATCTTTGCTTCCTCGATTTGCTTTTTACAGATGTTATTTAATTTCCTGTATTTATTTAATGCCTTATCACTTCCTACTTGCTTTAATTCTCTAAATGCTTTCTTTATGTCACTTATTGCGCCCCTTACAGCCTTATTTAGTCCTAGTGGGTTCCTCCTATTTCTAGTATGTTTATTTCCATAGGGTATATATTGTGCACAGGTCCCATTCAGAATGCTAATAAACGTCTCCCATTTGCTTTGTGTACATATATGTCTCAGGACATCGTCCCAGTTTATTGGACTAAGATCATCTCTCAATTGTTTGAATTTGCTTTCCTGAAGTTTAATGTCCTTGTAGCCCCTCTACTACACATCTTATTAAAGGAAACTTGAAAACTTTTTATTTTGTGATCATTATTACCCAAGTGACCTCCAACATGTATATCTAATATGCGGTCCGGCCTGTTGGTTAATACTAGGTCTCACAGTGCCCCCCTTCTTTTTGAGTCCTAAACCAGTTGTGAAAGGTAATTGTCTCTCATAGTTGTCAAAAACCTATTGCTGGATCTGAATGTGGTTTGGAGCACTTTGAGTAGGTTCAGTTTTTCAGTATTTTCTGTCATATAGGCCCCTTAAAGCCACTTCAACTGTGATGAAGTACCTAAAAATCAGTTTTGTAAATGATTACAGCTCCAGAGCATGCGCAGTGGGCATTTTGAAGCCGGTGAGAACACCCAATACACCCCCACAATGCACAGGATCAGAAATTACATGCCTCAGAGTCATGCCAGGAAGAAGGTCCATTGATTTAAAATGCTGGAGCGCATTTGGAAATTTGGTTATCACGCCCACCAGGGTGTGATAACCACAGAGAGAGAAAGGAAAATTAAGGGAATGCCCACACATCTAGACAATGCCTCATAACTGGGGGAGAATGTAAGGTATAAAAAGCATTTTTTCAACCATTATACTACATGTTTAGATCAGATGGGGATGTTTAGGGCTGTAGTAGTAAGCTGCAGGGACAGGTAGTGTTAGGTTTGTGGGCATAAAGTAGGTGACATGTTCCTTTTAAAGTATTTAAAAGACATTTACATAAAATGAGCGTGAAGGTATACAATGGTAGAATTTTTTAAATAAAATACAGATGAGCAGGTAAAAGAATACAGAGAATTGTTTTTCCTAAAATAATAGTTCATAGGCAGTTAAATAGTGCACAACCAGGAAGCAAAAGTAAATATTCCTCACCATGTGAAAAAAAATGGACAAAAAGTTCTCAGTAGGGAGCATAATGGTCATACAGCCTCAACTACCACACTTTAACTCCTTCATGACCAAGTATGTACATCCTTGACCATGTGCCGCCCCCTGATGTGAGTTCACGTGCGGAGCTCATATTATCCCCCTACACATCAGCTGATCTCGTCAGCTGAGTTGTGTAGCTAACACCACCAATCAGATCAGCAATCTCATCGGTGAGGTTAACCCTCTGGATTGTGCTATCTGTGCCCCTCGTCTGTACCTGGACAGCCTGGAGTCCTCTGTTGACTCCAGAAACTGTCAGCAATTTCTTCCTGCTGGTCATCTCCCCGTGAGGTAACCAGCATAAAATGATCACCTTCTTGTTCATCGGAACATAAGAGAAGCGATCAGACTGTGCAGCACTAATGGGCCAAGTAAAATAAACAAAAACAAATTTTTACATATATAAAAACATAAAATTTCAAATCACCCCTTTTGATTCATTGAAAAAAAAAACTATTAAATCTTTTTGAAAATATTGCCACGCTCAGAAATGCCCGATCAATCAAAATATAAAGTCAATTAATCAGATCGGTAACTGCATCAAGGAAAAATAAAAACAAACATCAAAATTACATTTTTATGGTCGCCATAACATTGAAATAAAGTGCAATAATGAGCAATCAAAACAGTGCATCTACCAAAAATTGGTATCATTAGAAAACACCAGCTCAATTTATTAACATTAATTTGATACATCCAGGGGTTCATCAACCAAATGAGAAAACATAAAAAATCCTTAGAGTTTTGTATTTCTAACTGCAAACTCACTATGTAGTTAAAAACTAAGATGCACAGTCAGAGAGGATGAAAGAGAGAGGTATGCCCTGTCAACTACCCTTCCTCCTTGCCACTACCTTACTGCAGGTGTCGGCACCCTGATAATCGATATAGCGCAATGTTGACTGTCAATAATATAGCCCTTCTCTGTCCTTGGAATCCAGAAACAGTTTTATGGTGCTCCCGCAACTGATGGCTTTTGCCTAAAATTTCCCTATAATTATAGAATCCTCAAATTAAATGTTGCATAGGGGTTCATAGAAGCAGATATATATATATATCAAAGTACTGGGACTATGTGGCACTTATCTCAACCAACGACCAAAGACATCCAACCCACATATTGCTCCTTGACGTGTTTCACTTGTGATCATCAGGAGGCTGTTGCTACATGCTCTATCATGGTGCTTGCTGATACAAAGGATGATGTGATAGGGAACCTGCTGATGCCTGAAACTCCCTTTTATCAATTCATGAAATTCAAGACCACACTCCCTATGTGACATCACATCCTAATATATTCATTCCCCCAAAATAGGTTTTCTACCATTCAAAGTAACCTCACAGTGTGTGCCCAAGTAGTATGCCATAGATAGAAAGTCATCAGAGATTGCTAATAAAAGTATTTTAACCACTCCACCACTCTTTTTGGCTGTGGAATGCACGCCAGTCCCAGCCACGCTCGTATTGAACGCAAACTGGAGGTTGCATCAGGCCGAAACCTGAAAGCAGAGCCACTGTGCAGGTGCAAAGCTATAATGGACCAAAAGTGTCACGAGGCATCAGGCCGCACCTGCAGCATTGTCAGACGAGCATAGACCGGGTGACTTCTCTCTCCTGTGGCACTCATGCAGGCAGCCGACCATGGTCTAGGACAAAAGCAGCGCTGGTCCATCAGAACGCCTTGAACGTGTGAGCCGCAAAGTTATATGAATACATGCTCAATCTGACACCAGTTTGTACTGGGGATGTGGACTCTTGTCAGGCACTCATTATGAAAAGGTGCCACAGGAAGGGCATTGCACACATAGACACGACCTCTGCTCACAGTATATCATGTCTAAATATCTTGAATGATTCACATTCATTCTTAATGCACAACATATGAACAGGCTACCTTAAATGGAAGTCATCCTTTTATTTTTATATATTATTAGGGGTCTATGCATTTAGGGCAAAACGGGGAGAATATTGCTCCCATATAGCCACAAACAGCCCATAGGAGGGTCAAGGAAAAATCAATAAATACATTTTTTTTACGAATATGAAAAAAGACCCCAAAAGTTCAAATCAACCCCCCCTCCTTTTGCCCCAATGAAAAAACGAGTAAAGACATTTTAAAAATATACATACACTTCTGTTCAAAAGTGTGGGGTTATTTAGAAATTTCATTATTTTTGAAAGAAAAGCACTTTTTTTTTTCAATGAAGCTAACATTAAATGAATCAGAAATACACTCTATTCATTGTTAATGTGGTAAATGACTATTCTAGCTGCAAACTTCTGGTTTTTAATGCAATATCTACATAGGTGCATAGAGGCCCATTTCTAACAACCACCACTCTTGTATTTTAATGGTACATTGTGTTTGCTAACTGTGTAAGAAGGCTAATTGATGTATATGAAACCCTAGAAAACCCTTGCACAAATATGTTAGCACAGCTGAAAACGTTTGGCTGATTAGAGAAGCTATAAAATGAACCTTCATTTGAGCTAGTAGAGAATCTGGAACATTACATTTGTTTGTTCTATGAAACTCTCAAAATGGCCAGAAAAAGAGAACTTTCATGTGAAACTCAACATTGTATTCTTTTTATTAGAAATGAAGGCTATTCCATGCGAGACATTTCCAACAAACTGAAGATTTCCTATAACGGTGTGTACTACTCCCTTCAGAGAAAAGCACAAACAGGCTCTAACCAGAGTAGAAAGAGAAGGGGGAGACCCCGCGGCACAACTGAGCAACAAGACAAGTACATTAGAGTCTCTAATTTGATAAATTGATGCCTCACAGCTCCTGATCTGACAGCTTTAATAAATAGTACTCGCCAAACGCCAGTATCAACGTCTACAGTGAAGAGGCGACTCTGGGATGCTGGCCTTCAGAGCACAGTGCAAAGAAAAAGCCATATCTGAGACTGGCTAATAAAAGGAAAAGATTAATATGGGCAAAAGAACACAGGAATTGGACAGAGGAAGATTGGAAAAAAGTGTTATGGACAGACGAATCAAA
Source organism: Allobates femoralis (assembly GCA_033576535.1). Taxonomy (NCBI): domain Eukaryota; kingdom Metazoa; phylum Chordata; class Amphibia; order Anura; family Aromobatidae; genus Allobates; species Allobates femoralis. Next base: position 378,338,295 of record JARQOC010000005.1, read on the forward strand.
GATTGAGGTGTTTGATCAACACAGAAGAACATTTTTGAGATGCAAAATAACTGAAAATATGCTGGAAGAGTGCCTGACACCATCTGTCAAGCACAGTGGAGATAATTTGATGGTCTAGGGTTGCTTTGGTGCTGGTAAAGTGGAGATTTGTACAAGGTAAAAGGGATTTTGAATAAGAAGGCTATCACTCCATTTTGCAACCCATGCCATACCATACCCTGTGGACATCACTTGATTGGAGCCAATTTCATCCTACAACAGGACAATGACCCAAAGAACACCTCCAAATTATGCATGAACATTTAGGCAAGAAGCAGGCAGCTGGTATTCTATCTGTAAAGGAGGGTGCCAGCGCAGTCACGAGATCTCAACCCCATTGAGCTGTTGCGGGAGCAGCTTGACCAAAAAGTGCCCATCAAGCCAATCCAAAGGTGTGAGAGGGGTTTCAGGAAGCAGGGGGTGAAAGTTCTCAAGATTACCTCAGCAAATTAACAGCTAAAATGCCAAAGGTCTGCAATGCTGTAATTGCAGCAAAGTGAGCATTTTTGACGAAAGCAAAGTTTCAAGGAGAAAATTATTATTTCAAATAAAAAAATCATTATTTCTAACCTTGTCAATGTCTGGACTATGTTTTCTATTGATTTTGCAACTCATTTGATAAATAAAAGTCTGAGTTTTCATGGAAAACACAAAATGGTCTGGGTGACTCCACACTTTTGAACGGTAGTGTATTTGATATTGCCGCGCTCAGAAATGCCCGATATATCAAAATATAAAATCAATTAATCAGATCTGCAGACTGCATAATGGCAAAAAAAGTCCAAACGCCAAAATTATGTTTTTTTGATCGCCACATCATTACAATAAAATGCAATGAGTGATCAAAACAGCGCATCTGCCAAAAATGGTATAATAGGAAACATCAGCTCAAAACACAAAAAATAAGCCATCACAAGCCCCAGATCCCGAAAAATAAGAAAGCTATGGATTGTGGAAATGGTGCAAAAGTGCAATTCTTTTTGCTTAAAAATTTCTGAATTTTTTTTCACCACTTAGATAAAAGTAAAAGTATAAATATTTGGTATCTATGAATTTCATACAGACCTGGGGCATCATACTGACACATCAGTCTTATTATACAATATATTGAACATGATGAATAAAAAACCTAAAAAACAAACTTGTAGTGCACTTTTTTTTACAATTTCACTGCATATGGATTTTCTTTCCCAGTTTCCAAAGCTTTCCAGAACTACAACTTGTCCCACAAAAAAACAAGCCCTCATATGTCTATGTTGATGGAAAAATAAAAACTTATGGCTCTTTGAAGAGGGGAGGGAAAAACAAAATCCGAAAAAAAGAGAAAATTGCTCGTGGGTGAAGGGGTTTATATACAAGCAGGCCTAACAGATGGTAGAACACAGTTTCTCTGCTATTTGTGAACCTAGTGGTAATAAAAAGATTAAAGAGGACCTGTCACCCCCCCATACATGCTGATCTAATTGCAGCACTGAATGCAGCATGTCTGCTGCATTCAGGCAAGGGGTGCCCCATCCCTTGAGCCCCCTGTACCCCGAGATAATTGATTTAAAAAACTACAATGTGGAGCCAAAGAGGTGGGGTCTTATGGCTGGAGCCACTTCTTTCACAGGGCAATTTCATGCCCCCTGTATGTAGTACCTCCCTCCGCTGCCTCCTCCTGCCAGTCTGGGCCTCCACTCCCTGCGCCTGCTCCTCCATGAGAAGCTGGACGCAGGCGCAGAGCGAGATATAGATTTTTGCGGGCTGGCCACCTGTCCAGCCTCCTGCCGTGATGTCACCGCTTTTCCCCGCCCTGCTCTATGTTATCCATGGAGCAGGGGGGAAAGGCGGTGACATCACAGCAGGAGGCCGGCTGCTCCGCCTCTGGCCATGATGTCAGCACCTTTCCCCGCCCTGCTCCTTGTTATACACGGAGCAGGGCGGGGAAACGTAGTGACATCACAGCAGGAGGCGGGGCAAGTGGTCTCCTTGCGGTGATGTCAGCTCCTTTCCCCGCCCCGCTCCATGTTATCCTCGGAGCAAGGCAGGGGAAAGGTGGTGACATCAAGGCATAGGCAGAAAAATCGATATCTCGCTCTGCGCCTGCATCCAGCTTCTCATGGAGGTGCAAGCACAGGAGAGGGAGCCCTGACTGTCAGAAGGAGGTGGCGGAGGGAGCATAATACATACAGGGGGCGTTAAATTGGCCTGTTGCGAGAAGTGGCTCCAGCCATAAGACCCCACCTCTTTGGCTCCACATTGTAAGTTTTAAATTCAATCATCTCAGGGTACAGGGGGGCTCAAGGGATGGAGGACCCCTTGCCTGAATGCAGCAGACATGCTGGGCCATCCAGGGTTGCTCGTCACTCATCAGTAAAGCAAGACTGTTTGAAAATTAGTCTTAAAGTATGTCTGGGCCCACTACAACCGTTTCTGCTTGTGCGCACTGTTTAGGGGTGGCCGAATAGTAGGTTTATGCACCACAGCAAGCCTTTGAAGGATCCTACACCTTGAGGTTCAAGGGTCTCCAGAGGCACCAGCAGCTTCAAATATGCTGTTTTGCTGGTTTGATAAGAGGCCTTTTTATGCACGCATGCTTCTCTTCAAATCTGATGATACTTTGACTGGCAGAAATGATATGTGCTAATCTATTCTCCATGTTACTGTTCCTCAATATGTGGTTTCCTTTTAGCTCATTGTTTGGTATCTGGTTTTCAGTGATCAAAATGCACTGGTTCAGCACTAGCCAACCAGCTAATTTGCACATGTTAATCATGCAGTGTTCTGTGCAGTTTCATGCCTGCAGTTACCTGCGTTTGCCTGCCTGCGCTAGTGCAAAAAGCAAGCGCAGGTACTTTTCAGGCAAACGTAGGGCTGCACATGAATGCAGAGATGGGCAGCTCCTGCGCTTGCCTGCGTCCCCGCTGCCATTAACGACGTCTCCGGCGCGTTCTGTGTGACGCGTGGCTCAGACTCCGCCCCTCTTCAGACCTACGTCCCGGCATTTGACTTCCTGCGATCCCCATAGCAGGTAATGGCAGCGGGGACGCAGGCAAGCGCAGGAGCTGCCATCTCTGCGTTCATGTGCAGCCCGGCCTACATTTTTTTGCGCTAGCGCAGGCAGGCAAACTCAGGTAACTGCACAGAGCACAAATGTGAAGGGGCGTTAATGTTATATATTAAAAATGTTGTGCAATATAACTATCTTGTTTAAGATTATAAAAATTCAAAATATAAAAAAAAGTTTTCACATTTTTTGTAAATTTTTGATATTTTCACAAATAAATGTAAAGCTAGCTTAACAAACCTATAACATAGCTACCAAAATGTAACACTACCATAAGTACAATGTTCCGAAAAAAGTTTTCCGAATCACTGGGCTGTGTTGATGTGTTCCAGAGTTATTATCTCATAAAGTGACACTGGTCAAAATTGTTAGATTTGGCTTGGTCAGGAAGGTGGAAACATGGCTCAGGGTGAAGGGGTTAAGGATTTGTTGACCAATGCTAAAATCATGTTTAGCCTTCAATGTGGAGATCTGTTACTCTATATGACAATTGCATAGCTGCCAATAGTAGATATTCTAGCCAACTTTTCTCTAAAAAAGTTATAATTTTGTATACGGTGTAGATTTGAAAATGCCAAAGAATTCTGTTATTAAATTAGATATTATTTAAAATATGAATGGATTTCCAAATGATAGATAGAAGTCAGAATTATAGATGGAGGTCTTCAGAAAATAAATATGGAAGGGATTGGGTCACACAATTCTTTTATTGAAAGTTAAAGGTGAAATAATGCAAAACTGAACATAATTGACATTACTCCATAACAGTGCCATATAGTACCCATGCAATAGATCTGGGCCCAAATAATAACGTTACTATGTATCTATGTTGTCCTATACTGTGTAAATAAAAGCATACTGGAGCTTAGTGAAATATTACCAAGAGATAATATATAATTTTTCTATTTTCTTTTAATGATTGTCTATGTTGATTCTGCAGTCATTTATTGTGACAATTTCTTTTGTTCCTTACTCAGATAGACTTATATTTGTGATGAATTGATGACATTCAAGGCAATGTAATCAATTTGCAACATTTTTTTCTGACAACATAAATATAATTAAAAAAATAATTTACATAAAATAAGAAAATGATACCTCACTGTACCATATAGTGAGTGTGGGCAGGTATGTAGAAAAGCAGGGAATACAGATTTTATTGATGGCTTTACTGGTTTTCACCCTCAGTTCCCAGAAAGGAATATGAATAACATATGGCTATATAGCATATATTTGTAATAAGGAAGGGGGGATTACAGTATTCTTTAAATAGGAAACAAGTCCACATATTTAGTGTACTGTATACCTCACATAACCACTTCTTGAAATAGGATCTTTTGAGAAAATGTTATAATAATTTCAACTATATTATAGGTAAGTTTAATATCGCTTACACAAACGTTTTGTAAAAACAATTATGGACATATGCGTCATAAACACTTAACACATACTATTACTCACCAGTCAGTGAGCCGCTGCAGGACAGGAACTCCGAGGAAAGTTTTTGGAGAAACGTCCTTATGGAGGATCTGACTTAGTGCATGTGACTCTTAGCGCTCCTTGCACCATAACACATCCTAGTGCAGTCATTTATATTACAGAATAAGAAATTCTCACAGTCGCAGTGTCACAAGACAAGGAGCCAACAAAGAGTCAATAGCTCGCAGCATTTCTACACTATTTAAACAAAGGCAAAGTAGGAAGGAAAACCTGATTTCTAGGGTCAGATTCTTCATTCACTTTCACTAGCTATGTGTTGCTTCTGTTTCAAAATTTGGCAGGGCCATAAAGGAAAAGAAAATGGATTGCACTTGCCCGGGGAAGTAGGGAAACTTCTTTTTTTAGTGTTTCCATGGTTATAGTACATTTGAATTAACACTGTCATTTGCATTGCATAAACAATTGTACCAAAGAAATGGTAGTGGACACTTAATATTCATGAGATGCCTTTCTGAACAAGCTTTTTCTTACTGAATATACAGTATTTGTTTCTATATAATCAGGCTGAATGAGTTTGGTGAAATGTATGATTTACAGTAAAATATACAGAGTAGCCTTTCTTAAAGAACAAAAAGATCATGATGAAGAAAATTGTAAAGTGACACCTAACTATACATTGGTGTTAGCACAATAAAAAATGTGTGTGTGAGTGTATGTGTGACCATGTTAAAAATCACCTTAAACGCCTGTGCTATGGGTGCGTGCGCATGTATGGCTAGGATCACACATAGGCCCTTGGTCCGTTTTTGGCATCAGTTTTTGCATTTTTTTTTCTAAGTCCAAAAACTGATGCAAAAACAGATTATATGTAATAAATATCCTATCCGTTTTTTTCTGCACCCAAAAACACATTGCTGGCAGCGGTTCCCTGTACGCTCGGTATAAGCGGTCACTAGGCAGCCTGCTGTATGAACTGGTTACCACGATACACATTGGGTAACCAGGGGCTGCGTTTCAAGGAAGCGCCGCAACACACGCACCTGCGCTTCTCTCACAATACCTAAGTATTTACGCAGAACCGCTAAATACTTAGAGCACAGGTGTGTAGACATGGCCAATGCCTGGGTTCACACTTGGCCATCAGTTTTTTCCCTTGTTTTCAATACCTGATCTGTTTTTTAGGGTGTTTTTTTACCCTCCTGTGCAGCTCTGCGTTTTTTGGACTTTGTCATTTTTTCCCTAAACAATGCTCTAAAAAACGGATCCGTTTTTTTGTGCCTTTTTTTTGCAGGATCAGTTTTCCCATAGGGCCCCATGTTAAAAAAATACCTAATCAGTTGTTTTACTGCACCAAAAAACGCTGTTAGCAGCGTTTTTGGGGTCCAGGTAAAAAACTGACCCCATTGCAGTCACACTTGAGTGCAGCATCAGTTTTTGGCATCAGGTTTTGGACTTTGAAAAAAAAGTGCACTAAGGGCGGCTTCACACTGCGGCGTGATCCGGTCCGGGGCTGTCCGGGATGACCCAAACAGCCATGGACCGGATCAGCACACAGGACTGGGGGGCTAATATGCCCTCCGGTCCGGTGTGCAGCGCATGCAGCTGCAGCCGCTGACAGGTCAGGACCGCGGCGCCGGCGGTCCTGACTTATCAGCAGCGGGAACTGCGTGCCCTGCACACCGGACCAGAGAGCATATCAGCCCCCCAGTTCTGTTTGCTGATCCGGTCCGCGGCTGTCAGGGTCATTCCGGACAGCCCCGGACCGGATCACGCCGCAGTGTGAAGCGGCCATTAATAATGCAAAAATCTAATCCAAGGCTCAAGTGTGATCCTGGCCAATCACAGAGAATTGCCTGTGTTGTGTGTGTATATTTGTGTGTATATGTGTGTGTATGTGTGTGTATATATACAGTATATGTGTATTGAAATGTTAAAGGCAATTTATCCCAAACAAAATTTTAACATTGATTTACAGTGCTGTGCAAATTAATTGGGACAGAGCAAGTCTTTACTTGTTTTTCTTGCATTAGTTTTACTATTTCTGAGAAGGGATTTACCAGTTCTTGGTAGACAGAAAAGAGAAAAGAGAGCACTCCCTGTGAAATGACCTTCCAGGAATAAGAATTAATGGGGGCTGTTAGGCCGCTCACTTTGGGGGGTTGTGCGCCCCCGCACAACCCCGGATAAAGCCTCCTATGGAATATATGTCCTCTGGTCGCGGTGCATGGGTGGTGGCGTCCTCCTGTGTCGGTCCTGCGGCTCCTCAGTGTGATGTCCAGAGGTCCTTCAGCTTATTAGGTGTTGTGATCCACTACAGCAGCTCCTGCCGAACTCCCAAAGGGAGTGGTAGCATACAAGAAAAAATAGTTTTTTTTTTTATCGGCTTATGGAGAGCTAAATGAATCACAAGCAGAGCAACAAATAAAATCAGACCATTATTGGCCCCTTGTGAGTAAGACAGTAGAGTACTGTTGAAACATGTTGTGGCAGCACAAGGGGCCAACAAAGGTCTGATTTTGTTTGTTGCTCTGCTTGTAATTCATTTAGCGCTCAACAAGCCGATAAAAAAAACCCAATTTTTTCCTGTTATCAGTTCTTGGTGTCGTTTTCCTCTTTCTTCCACATTTCCCTTTTCGTTTTGGAGAAAACGATCCAGTTTTATTGTGTGTGCGAATTATTCTTGAATTGGTAGATTTTCCAATACCAACGGTGGAGGCGATTTCTCTTACAGTCAGACTTGTATGTTCATTAAGAGTAATAATTCTAGACCTCTTCCATGGAGTAACATCCATTTTTACAGGCACGAATTACACAGAGAGAAAAAGTACACTAAACCACTCCTCACAGAAACAAGCTCTCAACTGAAGCTGAGGGGGCAGCTAGCTGTTATTTTCTGACTAAAACCAGTCAAACCACATTTTGTTACTCAAGGTTGTACACACACACCTGTTCAAAGTATTTATAACTGGTTTGAATCAATGACTGGTAACCAACTTACGATTTTACTTAAAAAATGCTTTGTCCCAATTAATTTGCACAGCATTGTAAATCAATAGATCTTGGAATAATAATAATTTCCACCATTAAATGAAAAATGTTTGTGTGCTGAGATAATCTTATAAATATACTCCTGCTAATGATCCTTGTTTAGGGAGTTCCAAGAATTTTTTTCTTTGCTATATAAAGACTCGAAAGCTTTTGCAAAAAGTGTCCACAAATATTTCTTTTATTTGTCACCAAAAACACATGCACAAAGCACTTTTGAAAGTGAAATCATAATGGTTTCTCAACCAGCAGTAAAGAAAAATTATCCCTTTTCGTTGATCTGCCACAGGTTTCCCATTCTCAAAATGAGTAGTCAAGCCTTCTAAAATGGCCCTTTTTTAGGAAGTAAAGAAGCAGTAATATGTTGTCAAGAATCCTTTCAAAACCACAGCCAAATTCTGTGAGCTGCTTGGGGCCTGTGTACCCTCAAGAGAGTACATTTTGTATCAAGAGTGCAGTCATGTCAAGATAAAACACAATGTGCAGCCAGGATATTTTGGCTGGCATGGCTTTGCAATGGCATTAAAAGAATCAGAAGCCACATCAGTGAAAATGAGACCCAGGCAGACAAGTGATGCCTGGTAATGCAGGGCCAGCAACAACATCCCTGGCAGTAGCAATACATAGTTGTGTTACAAAACAAAGCTGGCAGCTGGGGGATGTGTGGTAAGTGTGACTGAGGAGCCACATGGTAGAGAATTAGAAATGGGTAGAAAGGGAACATTTTGCAGTTTAGGGCCAGAAATGACAGTCCAGGCAGCAATACAGTTTAGTACTCAAAATCCCAGCGGACAGACAGCCTGGAGATATATGGATAGTGTGTGTGCCTGTGCAGTGGCTATAGCAGAAGCCACATAGTAGAAAATTAAATGAAGGCTGTAGGGAGGTATGTGACAGTTTAAGGCTAGGGGCCACACTTACCATGTCACTTACATTTGGCAGATGCAGTAACTGCAGAGGCAAGCCTGCAGTAACGGACAGCGTTAACGTCGAGTGCTTAGAGCTAACACTACTCCATAGTAACCTGATGTTTACCATGGATGCAGCCACACAGGAAGCCCCAGGAACTGCGCTTTAGCAGAGCGCACAGGAAAACATTGGCTGCAACGCTGTCCGTTACTGCAGGCTTGCCTCTGCAGTTACTGCATCCGCCAAACGTAAGTAACATGATAAGTGTGACCCTAGCTTTAGGCCTACAATAGGAGAACCAGCAGAAGCAGCCCAACAATATAGGTGACATCATGACAGGGAGTGGATGCTGAGCCTGGACCATCGATAGAGAATAGAATAGAGAATAGAAGAATGAGAATAGAAGAAATGTGTAGAAGACAGACAATGAACAGCCAGGCATATGTTATGGCTGATTTAATCATTGGCAAATGCTGAAAGTGTGGTTTATTTAATTATGACAAAGCCATCAGCCATTCTGAATGCTCTCTCTGACAGTACATTGGAGTTTGCTGATGATAGTATGCACAGAGCAAACAATAGCACTTCTTTCCATGGGTCCAATCTACTAAACCAGATGTAATTGGGATTAAAGTTTGGGTTATCTGCTGGAGAAAGAACACATTGCAAGCATGACTAAACTTGGCTGTTCAGATGGTGCAACTCTGTTTGCTCAGGTTAATGCACTGGCGGATAAAATATCTGGTTTATCACGTCATGTACAGTGCATCAAAAAAATATTCTTAGGCTAGGGTCACACTTAGTGCTGGCCCTGCGGCAGCCGCATTGCGTTACAGCAGAGCTCAGCCTGCGGTAACTGCCAGCGATACTGTTGTGTACTTCAGGCGAACGCAGCCCTTAGTTACCTGATGTGTACCATAGTTGCTGGCCACACACAAAGCTGGCCGGACTGCGGTAATCCTGACCGCAGAGACAAACGTTGCCTGAATGTTTTTCTCTGTGGTTAGGATTACTGCAGTCCGGCCAGCTTTGTGTGTGGCCAGTAACTATGATATACATCGGGTAACTAAGGGCTGCATTCGCACGAAGTACCCGATGGTACCGCTGGTGGTTACCGCAGGCTGATCTCTGCTGTACAGCAATGCGGCTGCCGCAGGGCCAGCACTGGGTGTGCCATTAGCCTTAGGCTAGGGTCACACATGCAATGCGTTTTTTTGTTGCCTTAAAAATATGCATGTGTTTTTCCATGCTTTTTTACATTTCTGCATGTGTTTTTTAAGATGTTTTTTGACACCCTGCATTTTGGCATGCGTTTTTTTTGTTTCCTTAAAAATAAGCATGCGTTTGTTTAACATGGGGCCCTATAGGAAACGCATGCGTTTTTATATGGCACTAAATGGTACCATGCGTTTTTGCTGCGTTTTTGAAGGCAGCTCCTCACTTAAGTGCAAAAACGCATGGCACTTTATGCATGCATTTTTGCTATTGGGGCATGTGTTTTTGCTTTTGGGGCATTGTTTTTTTCATGGGGGCCTATGGGTGCGTTTTTACATGAGTTTTTAGAAAACGCAGGTCTCAAAAAAAGCAAGTGAAATAGGCATGTGTGACGCTAGCCTTAGCTTGTAAACGTTTCCACATTTGTTCTATTTTGACCTGGGCACCTTCTTCCACAATCTAACTGTGTCTCTACATGACAATAGAAATGAAAGAATGTTTTGAAATTTGATTCACCGTAAGGCTTTATTCACACACAGCGTTTATGTGTTTCTTGAGGATCTATTATTGCAGTGGCAGTGCAGTGAAACAGATCAATCTCTAAGCTTCCCAGCAAAGTCAATGAGGTATCAGGACTTGACATTCAGACACAACCTTTTGCATTGGTGCTTTTTTGTCTCTGATGGCCACTTTACACGTCCCAACATTGGTCCGATACTGGATCCAACGGCGCGGGAGCGCGCTTTTTCTGGGCAGAATTCCAAGATCGCATAGGAGATGTTACACAGCGCGATATCGACAGGCAGCGCCACTACGATGTGTACGCCCCCATGTACGGCCGACCCAGGAACGACCATTTAACATGGGAGAGAATGGGGAAGTTGTACTCCACATCGTTGTTGGGCTTTCACACAGCACGATTCGGCCACAACGTCCATCCAATATCAGGCCGTTGGAGAGCAGGCTCATTTGATCCCCGATATTGTTTTGGCATCGTTTGTGCATCGTATTGGACATTTACACCATACAACGCACGAACGATATCGGGGTCAACGCACAAACCATGTGACTTTTTATCGGAGTTGGACGCCGATATCGGGACGTGTAATGTGGCCATTAGGGTAGGGACACACTTCAGTTTCTAATTAGTTTTCCTGATCAGTTTTCCTGATCAGTGTTCATCAGTTTGTGTGCCAAAACCAGGAGTGAACCTTGCAGAGAAAAAGTATAATTGAAAGATTGACACCTGTGGTGGGTTTGGTAGTCACTCCAGGTTTTGGCACACAAACTGATGAGCACTGATCAGGAAAACTGATCAGGAACTGAAGTGTGTCCCTACCCAAACACGGATAATTAGAATAAATGAGCATGTCAATTTGTGTGGCGTTTTTCTGATCTGATTTTTCCATTGAAACCATTGTCTATGAGCTCAAATGTAACATTCTGAAAGGCTGGGGTCACACATGCCAATCAGTTTTGTCCACTGGTTTTAATAACAAATCCATTTTTTTTGGCTGTTTTTTGAGCCTCCTGTGCAGCTATGCATTTTTTGAACATTGCCATTTTTTGCCAAAAAATGCTAGCAAAAACGGATCCTTTTTTTACTGGACCAAAAAAACTGATTTGTTTTTCCATAGGGACCCATGTTAAAAAAACGGATCAATTTTTTACTGCACCCAAAAACATTGCTTGCAGCGTTTTTTGGGTGCAGTAAAAAATTAAAAAGCTTTTATAAACAATGCAGTCACACTTGATCCCAGGATCCATTTTTAGCGTCAGTTTTTGGACTTAGAAAAATAAAGATAAAAAATTGATGTTAATAACGGATCCAGGGCTTATGTGTGACCCTAGCCAAACACATCGACCCTTTTCACATCTAAGCCTGGTCTGCATTTTGCTTCATTCACATTTCTGTGTGTTTTAACCACTAAAGACGCATCCGAACACATGCATTTTTGGCCCCATTGATTTAAATGGAAACGCATGCAAAATGCATGAAAATTCATGTGCATTTTCAAAATGCAAAAACACATTTGTTTTTTGCAAACGCAGCCCTAAACACATTGGTCGATGTTTTTGGCTGCGTTTTTGCGTTTTGAAAATGCTCATGCGTTTTTGCATGCATTTTTGCATACGTTTTGCATGCGTTTCCATTGAAATCAATGGGGACAAAAACGCAGGCGTTTGGATGCATCTTTAGCAGTAAATACGCATAGAAACGCAAATGAAGCAAAATGCAAACCTGCATTAGATGTGAAATAGGCCATCAAAAATGGATGACCTCTTATTTGATGCATTTTTTTGAAAAGCTGATCCAGTTTTGCAGCTGAAAAACAGATCCTCAAAAAATGCATCAAAACTCTGCGTGGGAATGCTGCCTAAAAGTATTCCAAAGCCTTAAATTGCCCTTAAAAGGCAAGTACTAAATCCAGTTGGATAAAATAAGTTTGTACGCTGAGCTGCTGGTAAAATTTGATCCTCCCAATATTATAATAATGGCTAGGGTCACACATGCCCATCAGTATTTTTCCTTTGCCAAAACCAGATTCCGTTTCTTGAAAATGCCATTTTTGCACAAAAAAAACACTATGCGTTAACATATATGTTAATGCATGGTACCTATATGTACCATGCGTTAACCGATGCGTTACCCATAGGGCCCCATGTGAAAAAAATGCTCTGCGTTTATTTCCTGCACCCAAAATAGCTGCTAGCAGTGTTTTTTGATGCATTCAAAAACGCATGGCGTTTCTTTAGTGCACTTTTGCCACTGCGTTTTTTGCATTGCAGCCTATGTATGCGTTAACGGATCTGTTTTTTAACAAAATCTAAGTTTAAAAACAGATGCTTTTAGCGGATCCAGGGCTTATGTGTGACCCTAGCCAATGAGGGTTTTTTTTAATTCAGAATGTATTTAAAACTATATCGGTGCCTTTACATAGTGAAAATAGAAATGATATTTCTTTTTTTTGCTTGATTAAGGCACCGCTACACAATTGAAGTGCGTTGTGACTAGGGATGGACTAACTAGAACTGTAAAGTTTGGAGTCCGTAACGAACACCTACTGTTCCCGCATGGATCCCAAATATGGACTTCCTTGTACAGATTTATCAGGTCTTTGCACTTGTACCTTTAGGGCCGCTCATTAACTTCCTAATTATTCACTGCGGCAACCTGGAAACAGCCCATGCATTCTAGCATCCACAGTGGGTATGGAAAATATTCAGACCCCTTTAAATTTTTCACTCTTTGTTTCTTTGCAGCCATTTGGTGAATTCAGAAAAGTTCTTTTTTTTGTCATTAATGTATACTCTGCACCCCATCTTGAATGAAAAAAACAGAAATGTAGATATTTTATGCAAATTTATTAAAAAAAAGAAAAACTGAAATATCACATGCAGACAAGTGTTCAGACCCTTTGCTTAGACACTCATGTTTAAGTCAAATGATGTCCATTTCCTTGTGTTCCCACTTGAGATGCTTCTACTCCTTCATTGGATTCCAGATATGTTTGATTAAACTGATAAGACTTGATTTGAAAAGGAACAAACCTGTCTTTATAAGACCTCACAGCTCACAGTGCATGACAGACCAAATGAGAATCATAAGGTCAAAGGAACTGCCAAAGGAGCTGAGAGACAGAATTGTAGCAAGGCACAGATCTGGCCATGATTACAAAAGAATATATTCAGTCCCAAAGGTTCCTAAGAGCAAAGTGGCCTCCAGAATCCTTAAATAGCAGAAGTTTGGGACCACCAGAAGTTTTAAAAGACATGGCTGTCCAGCCAAACTGAGCAATCGAGGGGGACGAGCCTTTGTGAGAGAGGTAAAGAAGAACCCCAAGATCACTGTGGCTGAGCTCCAGAGATGCAGTAGGGAGATGGAAATAATTTACACAAAGTCAACTATCGCTGCAGCCATCCACCAGTCGGACCTTTATGGCAGAGTAGCCTGGTGGAAGCCTCTCCTCAGTGCAAGACATATGAAAGCCCAAATAGAGTTTTCAAAAAAACATATGAAGGACTCCCAGATTATGAGAAATGCGATTCTCTGGAAGATAGAACTTTTGGGTGATAATTCTAAGCAGTATGTGTGGAGAAAACCAGGCACTGCTCATCACCTGCCTAACACAGTCCCAATAGTGAAACATGGTGATGAAAGTGTTATGCAACTGGGGTGTTTTTCAGCCGCAGGGACATGACGACTGGTTCCAATTAAAGGAAACATAAATGCGGCCAAGTGCAGAGAGATCCTGGATGAAAAACTCTTCCAGAGTGCTCTGGACCTCAAACTTGGCCAAAGGTTCACCTCACCACAACACAATGACCCTAAGCATGTAGATAAAATAATAAAGGAATGGCTTCAGAACAACTCTGTGACCAGTCTTGACTGGCCCAGACAGAACCCTGACCTAAACCCAATTGAGCATCTCTAGAGAGACCTGAAAATGGATTTCCACCAACATACAACACCCAGCCTGACAGAACTGGAGAGGATCTGCAAGGAAGAATGGCAGGGGATACCCAAATCCAGGTGTGAAAAATTTGTTGCATCATTACCAAGAAGACTCATGGATGTCCTAGCTGAAAAGGGTGCTTCTACTCAATACTGAGCAAAGGGTCTGAATACTTATGACTATGTGATACTTCAGTTTTTCTTTTTTAATAGATTTGCAAAAATGTCTACATTTCAGGGTTTTTTTTTGTCAAGCCGGGGTGCAGAGTGTACATTAATGAGAAAAATATTAACTTTTTTGAATTTACCAAATGGCTGCAATGAAACAAACAGTGAAAAATGTAAAGGCCTCTTAGGGTACCTTTACACACCACAACCAGCGGAGACATTTTTGGCGGCGATATTTCTCGCTGGAATTATCAGCGCCAAATTGCCTCCTTATTGCGGCATGTATTTCGGGAATTTGGCGGCGATAAAACCAATGTCGCCTAGTTTCGATTTTACAGCACTGCTCTAAAATAGAAACCAGGCGAAATTGGTTTTATCGCTGCCAAATTCCCGAAATACATGCCGCAATAAGGAGGCAATTTGGCGCTGATAATTCCAGCGAGAAATATCGCCGCCAAAATGTCTCTGCTGGTTGTGGCGTGTAAAGGTACCCAAAGACATGCAAAATTAATTGCAAATTGTTCTAAATGTCAAGTATTTGCAAGTAGCCCACTGTAGCTCTATGATGTAATCTCTCTAGGTCTTATAAGGCCCAGTAAGACACACAGCTGTATCATGCAACTAAGACTCTTGTGTCTTACATTTGATGTACTCTACCATATATTAATTTTGTGCGTCAACGTCAATAAATCCTCTCTTATCAAGCACTCCTTTAGTTCTGCTGGTTTACCCATGCTATGCTGTCTCTTAAATTAACAAACTGGTTGCAGTAATTTCCAGGGGTCCATGTGCCTACTTAGGCTGGTTTCACACCACGGCAAGATCAAGTCCGGGACTGTCTGGTCTAAACCGGACAACCCCGGACCCGATTTTGAAACTGAACTAGAGGGCAAATATGCCCTCCGGTCCGGTTTGCAGCCGGATGCAGCCAAGCACAGTTACAGCTGCGGGAATTTCAAGATCGCGGCTATCGGGAGCTAGCCATGGTCCTGAAATCTCTGCAGGGGCCAGCTCATGGTGCTGAAGTTTAGCATCGCTTGCTGCTAAACTCCAGCACCCGCCGTCCGGCTTCCGGATCCAATGTTATGTTGGATCTGGCGTGATCCGGGAACATAGACCCCCATGTTAGGGGGTGCTGGATCATGCCGGATCCGGGAGGATCCGATTTAGTCCGATTTTTCCCCTGGACACAAAAACTCTGCAAGCAACATTTTTGTGTCCAGGAGAAAAATCTGAATTGTCCTGGATCCTCCTGGACAGATGGAAACCGGAGGGCACATAGTTGCTATCCAGCTCCATCTGGCCCCATAGGGCTGCATTACTGCAAAATCAGGTCCAGGGCTGTCAGGTTCACACTGGACAGCCCTGAACCTGATCGTGACTTTAAACCGGCCTTAAACTAGAGACTTTGTGGATCATCATTATCAGGTGAACCTAACAAATGAATTTACTTGAAAACAAGACAGTCAGAGATGGCATGTTTGGATTTTGCTAAGATTAATTAAAACAATTTACATAAAGTGCAAGTTTATATTACATATCTAATTTTTGTGTTTTTCAATTGAACAATATCAGCATATTGTTCTAGATATTTTATATAATTTGGAAATGTTTATCCTGTCTAAATATTCACAGAGCTTATATTTGTATGGATCATATAGATACTCATTATGCTTGTATGAAACAGTTTTTGCATATTTCCATTCATTGTCTGACTACTGGTAGAGATAATATACAGTTAGGGCCAGAAATATTTGGACAGTGACACAATTTTCGCGAGTTGGGCTCTGCATGCCACCACATTGGATTTGAAATGAAACCTCTACAGCAGAATTCAAGTGCAGATTGTAACGTTTAATTTGAAGGGTTGAACAAAAATATCTGATAGAAAATGTAGGAATTGTACACATTTCTTTACAAACACTCCACATTTTAGGAGGTCAAAAGTAATTGGACAAATAAACATAACCCAAACAAAATATTTTTATTTTCAATATTTTGTTGCGAATCCTTTGGAGGCAATCACTGCCTTAAAGGGAACCAACCACCTCAGATGACGTGTATAAGCTGTTAATACATGTCCCTGGACCCTATGTACACCATTGCAGCTATGTTTTTGCTAAGAATATTGATAACAGCAAACCGAAATAAACAGTTTATAAACTTACATGATTTAGTACTTGAGGGCGTCTCCCTCGGGCTTTAGTACGAGAGGGCTGTGTGTTATGCAGCCTGAGTGGCTTTCCTCCCCCTCCCTCTCTGTTTGCAGGACGTCACATTAGGGCGTGATATTATCTTGGTGTGGGCGGGCACCCAAGGCAGCTCCCGTCCGTGCACGTCTTCTCAGTGACGTCCTGCAAACAGAGAGGGAGGGGGAGGAAAGCCACTCAGGCTGCATAAGACACAGCCCTCTCGTACTAAAGCCCGAGGGAGACGCCCTCAAGTACTAAATCATGTAAGTTTATAAACTGTTTATTTCGGTTTGCTGTTATCAATATTCTTAGCAAAAACATAGCTGCAATGGTGTACATAGGGTCCAGGGACATGTATTAACAGCTTATACACGTCATCTGAGGTGGTTGGTTCCCTTTAAGTCTGGAACCCATGGACATCACCAAACGCTGGGTTTCCTCCTTCCTAATGCTTTGCCAGGCCTTTACAGCCGCAGTCTTGCTTGTTTGTGGGTCTTTCCGTCTTAAGTCTGGATTTGAGCAAGTGAAATGCATGCTCAATTGGGTTAAGATCTGGTGATTGACTTGGCCATTGCAGAATGTTCCACTTTTTTGCAATCATGAACTCCTGGGTAGCTTTGGCTGTATGCTTGGAGTCATTGTCCATCTGTACTATGAAGCGCCGTCCAATCAACTTTGCAGCATTTGGCTGAATCTGGGCTGAAAGTATATCCCGGTACACTTCAGAATTCATCCGGCTACTCTTGTCTGCTGTTATGTCATCAATAAACACAAGTGACCCAGTGCCATTGAAAGCCATGCATGCCCATGCCATCACGTTGCCTCCACCATGTTTTACAGAGGATGTGGTGTGCCTTGGATCATGTGCCGTTCCCTTTCTTCTCCAAACTTTTTTCTTCCCATCATTCTGGTACAGGTTTATCTTTGTCTCATCTGTCCATAGAATACTTTTCCAGAACTGAGCTGGCTTCTTGAGGTGTTTTTCAGCAAATTTAACTCTGGCCTGTCTATTTTTGGAATTGATGAATGGTTTGCATCTAGATGTGAACCCTTTGTATTTACTGTCATGGAGTCTTCTCTTTACTGTTGACTTAGAGACAGATACACCTACTTCACTGAGAGTGTTCTGGACTTCAGTTGATGTTGTGAACGGGTTCTTCTTCACCAAATAAAGTATGCAGCGATCATCCACCACTGTTGTCATCCGTGGACGCCCAGGCCTTTTAGAGTTCCCAAGCTCACCAGTCAATTCCTTTTTTCTCAGAATGTACCCAACTGTTGATTTTGCTACTCCAAGCATGTCTGCTATCTCTCTGATGGATTTTTTCTTTTTTTTCAGCCTCAGGATGTTCTGCTTCACCTCAATTGAGAGTTCCTTTGACCGCATGTTGTCTGGTCACAGCAACAGCTTCCAAATGCAAAACCACACACCTGGAATCCACCCCTGACCTTTTAACTACTTCATTGATTACAGGTTAACGAGGGAGACGCCTTCAGAGTTAATTGCAGCCCTTAGAGTCCATTGTCCAATTACTTTTGGTCCCTTGAAAAAGAGGAGGCTATGCATTACAGAGCTATGATTCCTAAACCCTTTCTCCGATTTGGATGTGGAAACTCTCATATTGCAGCTGGGAGTGTGCACTTTCAGCCCATATTATATATATAATTGTATTTCTGAACATGTTTTTGTAAACAGCTAAAATAACAAAACTTGTGTCACTGTCCAAATATTTCTGGCCCTAACTGTATCTGAACACTGCATTTGGCACTATATAGCTAGTCTCAAGCAAGATGCATAGAGTTATGGAGCACAAATGGGCCACTGCTCAATTTCCACAGGATTGTCAGGCCCCGGGATCTTCTTATTGTATTTTGTACATTCCTGCCCTTTTGCAAGATGGCATCCTCTGCTTCATTCCTCTTTGTGTGTTTTTTGTCTCCCAGCCTTTATAAACTCCAGCCAGTCTATTAGTCCTCTTCTAGAGTACTCTGCCAGAATTTCAGCCCTTGCTGCATCTCAAGCTTGTTCCTCCTTCTCCTGCAAACCCTGTAGGTTTCTCCTGAGTGTTTCTCATGTGGTATAGACTGGCTTCAATATGCGCACTGTGCATGCGCCAGAGCCGGGCCATACCACATGAACTGCCCCCACAATGTACCGGGTCGGATATCACTTTCCTGTAGCCTAATCACAGGGAAAATCAAGCATGAAATTGTACTTTCTAATCAATGGGCTGGATGATACATGCACCTCACACACCTTTAAGAAAGATGAGAACACCCTGTTGATTTGCTCTTTTCTCTTCTTGATTACTTATTTAAAAAAGGGTTGGTGCCCTATTAGAGTGTTTGCAAAAAAATATAGCTAGCCCACATGGTCTAAAAAGAACTGAGAAACATTTTGTTTGATGCATAAATCCAACTTCTCATAAACTCTGATTTCAATGAGAGTTGCATAAAAGAAGGTACCCTAAATACGCCAAAGTACCATTAGTGTTCATCCTAATCTTATGCATTATGGTTGTTGCCTATATGGTTTGGACTGAAATCTCTAACCACAATTATGGCATAGCTAAAAGACACAACCTTGAATATTTAGTTCCATTTCCCATCATTTTATTTAATTAAGGAAATAATTACCTAGTAGCAGTCAATCAGAGATCTATTATCATTTCTTCAACTGCATAAAAAAATTAAAATTGCTCTGTGATTGATTTCAGTGGGCCATATGGCCAGTTTATCCTCATAAATTAAGCTCAAGCCTTCATGATAAAGCCAAATAAGGCCATAGTACAGATTATATAAAAATGCCAACCTATATTATTGCAAACTAGATGGAAAAAAATGGGTCACTCTAATTTTCTATATTTTTCAAGAACTTTAAGTTAGTGGCATAGGGTGGGTTGCCAGCATTGAGGGCAAATATTTCACAGCCCTTAACTTGTGGACTATTAGCGCTTTTTGCACAACTTTTGTATTGAACCCAATATTCCTCAGTTGTTTTTTTTCAGAAAAAGTTACACATGGATATTTTTATGTTTTATTTTTAAGTTATATTTTTTAAAAGTATATTTATTACACTAGACCTAGCTTTGTAACTAATCCTAAACTATCGCTAACCCTCACCCTACTTAGAAAAAATGTAAAGATGTTTAAATAACTTTAAGTAATGAATGAAGACAGTATTGAACCATGTGTGGTGCACATGATAGTACTCACAAAAAAACAGATGATTTGCAGAACCTCTTCAAGATGAAATCATGTAAACATACCCAGAGTGGCGCTTTGTCGTTCCCTCAAGGGGTCCACCCGGAGTACATATGTGGCACCCCAAGGGTTAATGTGCCACAGAAACAGCAGCACAGGTTTGCTCCCCACACAACACTACACTAGAAAGTGGGAGGAGCTTAGGTGGCACCTGCAAGAGTGGGAGGAGCTAATGTTGTTTACGCCAGAGCAGGAGTGACAGTTAGTCAGTTTAGTCTGGAGTAGAGTGGAGTCGAGTTGGAGTGGAGGTCCTGAGAGGTCTGAGGGAAGGAGACAGAGGAACAGAGCAACATACCCGGGACAAGGAGTTTCCCTGAACTTACCCCGGAGAGGCGCTTAGGACGGATACCGGATCCGATGCGGTGCCAGAGACAGACAGGACAGTGAATACTGGGATAGTGAAGGTCCACCATCTTCACTGTACCATAGCAAAGCAACACGGAGGGGTCAGTGACACAGAGGACTCAAGTTGCCTAGCAGATTGGTACCCGTGAGTGGAGACAGGGCCAGCAGTTCAGCTAAAAGCGGCAGTAGGGCCACACACAAAGCGCAGAAGTAGGAAGCCAAAGACCCGGTCGGAGTCATCCTTGTGCTGAAACCCTATTTTCTCTCATAGACTGCCATTGCCTCCACTCTCATCATCTTTACTACTACCTCTACTTTCCTGTAACATCTGTAGCAACCATCACAGACATTAATTACCACTGCCCCGTGGAACCAGGCTCTACCTGCGGGGAGCCGTTCCATCTAAAGCTGCCAAAACATCATCCCCGGAGGTTCTGCAGCATCGGTGGTCACCCTGACCACAACCCGTAGGTGGCGTCATGACAAACCAAATCCCTTGTAAATACACCCCATTTTATTGTGCGAACCTGGGAACGGTCCGGACCAGGACCGCCGTGACATCCCCAGCAGTACTCCGGTCCGGTACCGAGTACCCCGTCCCAGTGGGCTCCACAACCTGGCGTCACGAACAGGATCTACCGTGCCTGGTACCAAGCACTGAGTGCTGTGATTAGTGACCGTTTTGAATCTGCCACCATTGCTGGGCGCGCGGCAAGCTGAATTTTAACTGCGCCACAGAGACTGCAAATTTCAAAATCTGCCATTACAGAGCGAGTGACGCACGGGAAGAAAAAACGCTCACCCCTCTGACGTCATCCGGAAGGGAAGAGAATCCCTGGTGCGCAGCAGAACCTTTGTGAGACATCCGGACGGAAGCGGATGACAGGAGGGCGGACCTTAACTAAGGGGGCACAGGATGTCGCAGCCAGCAGTGCCAAGCAGCGGTGGAGCAGCCGGTGAGAATCCAGTACCGGATCAAGGAGCAGCACCCAGCGGTGCTGCGGCGCAAGGAGCAGCGCCTATTATGCCGCTCCTGATGCCAAGGGCAATGTGGCTGCCTCAATACTCCGGTGAGCCTAACACTCTTAATGACTTTATCAGCTAGATAAAAGCTTACTATGTGATGTACCCCCTCACTGAAGCCCAACGTGTAGGGATGATTATTGGACAATTAACAGGCAATGCACAGCGGAAGGTCGCATCCTGGCTGGAATCAGATAAGGACACTGTAGAGCATCTTATAGCTGGATTAAAAGCAGCATTTGAATCTACTGCTGATTCCCGGGCTAAAATGAGGTTCTTTGCATGTCAACAAAAGCCTGGAGAGAGTGCCAGAGACTTTGCCTTAAATCTGCAGGAAGCACTCAAAGCACTTAAGCTAGCAGAACCTGCTTTAGCCCCGGGAGCTGACAAAATGTTAATAGACCAGTTCATAGAGGGTCTCTTATCCCCGTCCCACAGAGGACAGTTGAGTATGATGCTCATCCAGAATCCTAAAATGACATTTGCTGAGTTAAAAGACTGAGCTATTCGTCTGCAGCAAGTAGAGGAGCTCCGGAATCTGCAATCTATACAGGGCCCTGCAGCAGCACCTCAGCAACGAATAGCATCAGCGACATCTGCCATGTTAACGACTGCTGCTGAACACAGAGTGCCTATCTCTAATGAGGCCCTCAACCAAAAGCTAGATGCCCTGACAGACACCATCATCTCAATGGCCAAGGTCATCAAGGAGCTGTGAGAGTCAAAGCCTGCACCCAAGATCAAGTTGGTGACCAGCAGAGAGGATGTCCCATGGATGAGGCCCAGGAGATATCAAGCGACAAGAGGACGACCCAGCAATCGCTATCAGCTGGATGGACAGCCCATTTGCCACCGTTGCCAGAAGCCAGGTCACTTTGCCCGAGAGTGTGCTTTAAATGGAGATTCCCTGGGCAGGCGGGACCGCTCCTCAGGTTTGAACTCTAAAGGTCCTTCAGCCTGGTTTGACAGATTCGTGGGAGGACAGCCAGTGATCCCTATTGTGTTGAATGGCATTCCCTTTAATGCCTTGTTGGATACCGAGTCCCAGATAACATCGATTCCACATGTTCTTTACAGAAGGTACTGGGCTGATTCAGACATTGATAGTGGTCCATCAGACTTTAAAATTAATGTATGGGCTAGTAATGGACAATTAATACCACAGGTTGGGTTCATAGAAATGACCATTCAGATTGGAAAAGTAGAATTGCAGAACCAGGGTATTATAATTATAGATGTTGACCGGCGAGATCGTGAACCAGTAATGTTATTAGGAATGAATGTAATTGAAAAGTGTTTTTCCGAGGTAATTACTGTTTTGCAGCAGACTGCCGAGACTGCCGAAACCGGACAGCAGAGGCTTTTGCACAAATAAATAAAAGCTCTGATGTTAAAGCAGCAGGTAGAAATATCCGGAGGTGAAATCGGCAGTGTACGAGTAAGTGATCCAATACCCATTGTAATACCTCCAAAACTGAAATGTTGGTCTGGTGTAGAGCCGCAATAGGCATCAAAGGGCAAGACTATCAAGCCCTGGTAGAACCCGTGTACTCAGACAGTAGACCTACTATACTCACAGCTAGAGGAGTGCTTGAGGTACATCGGAGAAGAGTGCCATTACGCCTACTAAATTGCGGAGAGGATGAGATCACATTACCAAAGTATGCTACCATGGCTAAGTTGTACACGGTTGATAATAACAACATCGTAGCCGTCGAGCCCTTGAACCCGTCAAGTCAGGCGAATGACAATGGCTCAAAGGAAAAGCTGGAGGATTGGTGCCAAAAGCTACATGTAGGTTCCAGTTCTACACCTTCAAAACAAAAGCATGGAGTATACCGGGTAGAGAAAGAATATGAGCAGATATTCTGCAAACACCCGTTAGACTTTGGGCAAATCAAAGGGGTAGAGCACACTATACCCACAGGTAACCATCAGCCTATAAAAGAGAGGTATAGACTATTACCACCCGCTCACTACCAAACCACCAAAGGCGTGCTCAAAGAAATGAAATTTGCAGGGGTAATAAGAGACAGTTGTAGCCCCTGGGCAGCACCTCTAGTGTTAGTTAAAAAGAAGGATGGGCCCATTACCTAGGATTGAGGAGTCATTAGCTGCATTAAAATCTGCTAACTACTTTTCAACCTTTGATCTGAGTAGTGGGTACTGGCAGGTTCCTGTGGCCGAGGCCGACAAGGAGAAGACAGCGTTTACTACGCCGATGGGCCTCTGTGAGTTCAATAGTATGCCGTTCGGACTCTGCAACGCACTCGGGACCTTCCAACGCCTCATGGAGAGCTGCCTAGGACACAAGAACTTTGAAACTGTCCTCCTGTACCTAGATGACGTCATAGTCTACTCCAAGAGGTATGAGCAACATCTACAAGACCTAGCAGAAGTGTTCGAAGCCTTGTCCAATTATGGCATGAAAATCAAGCCATCTAAATGTCACCTTCTGAAACCAAAGGTACAGTAACTGGGACATGTCGTGAGTTCAGAGGGAGTAGCACCGGATCCTGATAAAGTCACAGTGATAAGGGATTGGCCAAGACCTACTAACGTGAAAGAAGTGAGGTAATTCCTGGGCCTGGTAGGCTATTATAGAAGATTTATCAGTGGATTCACGAAGCTAGCAGCTCCCCTGCAAGACATCCTGGTAGGACAGTCAAGAAAGTCTGCAACCCATAATCCTCCCTTCCAGTGGAGTGAAGAGAAGGAAGACTCCTTCAACAAACTGAAGTGTGCATTGACCGGAGAAGAGATTCTGGCATACCCTGATTACCATCAACCGTTCATTTTATACACGGATGCCAGCAACGTGGGACTGGGAGCAATATTATCGCAGAAGCAAGGAGGCAAAGTGAGAGTTATTGCCTTTGCAAGTAGGAAGCTCCGGCCTACAGAAAGAAATCCCGAGAACTACAGCTCCTTCAAGTTAGAACTACTGGCAGTAGTTTGGGCTGTGACTGAACGTTTCAAGTACTATCTGGCAGCTCCAAAATTCAACATCTACATGGATAACAACCCGTTGACCCACCTGGATTCAGCAAAATTAGATGCATTGGAGCAGCGATGGATAGCCTGGCTGTCTAACTACAATTTTGTCATCAAATATAGGGCAGGCCGCAAGAACGGGAACGCAGATGCCTTATCCCGGATGCCACACCTGAATGACGTGGAAGAGGAACCGGAAGAGTTAGAAGAAATTGAACTACCGGTCTTTCATCGTTCAAAGGTAGACAAGTATCAACCCGGCATCTACCAAAGAGAACAGGCAAGTCTTAACCTGTTAGCACACCATGGATGGGCTGATACCCAAGATAGTGATCCAGCTGTGAAGCTAGTGAAAGAACTGCTTACACAACAAGGTGTGTACCCTAACCAGAACGCCCAGGCAGAGACCCAACAACTCTGGAAAGAGAGGCAAGTTGTTCCTGTATCAAGGGAAGCTCTGCAGAACGCATACCAATGCAAAAACACATGAATTGGTCTGGCAGATAATTGTACCCAAGCGAGACGTTAAAATGGTCTTAGAAGCCTACCACGATGGTGCAGGTCATTTCGGATGGAAGAAGTTAGAAGTGCTCCTAAGAGAGAAATTCTATTGGGTTGGCATGAGAAAATCAATTGAAGATTGGTGCAGAAAATGTGGCCCATGTAATCTCAGAAGAAAAGATCAACAGAGAGCCCCACTCCAGTCCATAGTAACCAAGCAACCACTAGTTAGTTGCATTAGACTACGTCAAGTTGTCACCAAGCCGGTCAGGCTTTGTCTATGCCTTAACCATCGTGGACCATTACTCATGCTTCTTAGTGGTGGTACCCGTCAAAGACCTGACAGCGAAGATGGCAGCAAGAGCATTTCAGACCCATTTCTGTAGACCTCATGGTTACCCGGAACAAGTCCTTGCAGATGAAGGTCCAGCTTTTGAATCAGAGATTTTCCAAGAATTCTGCAATATGTATGGCTGTAACAAGATCCGCACGACAGCGTACCATCCCCAAACAAATGGCTTATGCGAGAAGATGAACCATATTGTAATAGACCTATTGAAAACATTAACAGAATCTGAGAGAAATCAATGGCCAGATAAATTACCTGATTTGGTAGACTTATAAAACCATGTTCCAGTGAGTTCTACAAACTGCACCCCAGCCTATCTTATGCGGGCAAAACCCGGCAAGCTACCAATTGACTTAGATATGGGAATCGTGAAACCAGATGCAGAAGTTGAAGAATCCAATTGGGATACCCTACGTCAGCAACAGTATCGCCTAGTACAAGAGTGCGTAGAGAAAAATCTTCAGCAAGCTAGAGCAAGACAAGAGAGAACCTATAACCAAATTGCTCAAGCAACTCCATTACAACCCAGTGAGCAAGTTCTCAAAAGAATGAGACGCACTAACAAATTGGATAATCAGTGGGAAACCAACCCATACACAGTCTTACCATTATATTTAGATAATGCTAAAATGTGTTTAATAAGCAAAGACGAAGGAAGAACTTCAGTAGTTGTGTCCAGAGACCATCTCAAACCATGTCCTGAAACCCTGAAGACACCAGAAGTAATAGTACCTGTACAAGTCCAACCTGTCAAAGGGAAAGAAGATGAAGTATTTCACACGGTGCTAGGAGATTTCCCTAAGACATGGCCAAATTACTATGGAGCAGTTGTAGTCCCAATGATTGCATTCCCTCCAATGGTGGAACCAACACCAGAACCCGTATTACCCGAAGAAGTCCCAAGACCTGAAGAACTGGAAGTAGAACCCGTAGAGGAAGAATCAATTCCTGGTCCCAGTGAGCTTGCCAGTCCTACAGTCAGATCTTCATCTTCTATAGTACCAAACACTACAAGTAGGTACATGCCCACCAGCACTAATTAGCTACATGCAAGTTGTATACCCGTTTTACGCAGATCAGAGCGTAGTACCAGAGGGCAGTTACCAGCTAGGTACAGGGATTAAAAGGTCAAATCAACTGTAAAATGTAAATATGTTCGTGTAAATATAAATTAAACCCGGTAGATAGTGTCCAAGAGGGTGGAGGAACTGGATTAACCCTCATGTACATTAAGTTAGGGAAAGAAAGTGCCTGGGGGTGGTGTAGAGAATCCAGGCCTCCTAAGTGTGGCGCCCTGCAACGAGTGCGTCACAGAAGGGTACTGCGCCCCTGACCGAAGGTGCAGTATTCTCCGTCTCAGTGATGAATGGGTTAACTCCAAGACTCCATACACTACATGCAACATCCAGAGGCAGAGTACCAATCGGGTCCTGGTGGGAGGAGTGTGAGATGTGCAGAGTGTGGGGAAAGAGTAGAATAGGGAGGGCACCGAGAAGCGGTGACCCACACGTAAAAGGGGCCAAGTACCAGTAACCAAGTAATGGGTCCAAAAACGCCCGTACCCAGTCCACCCGGAGACCGGTTCCGAGGCAGTATAGAAGTCTATCTCTGTACTGCAAACCGGAGTGATAGATGGCTTCCTAGGGGCACGTCACGACAATCACCATCGCCGCGGCTGTGCCAGAGGGGTACCCACCATGGGGGTTCAGGGGACCCATCGGGAGTTGGTAGGCCACCGGCTTGAGTCCTCACCAGAGGCTTCCCAGTATTCTGACCCGGTGCAAGAAAGCAAGCGACGAGTAACCAGGGACAGTAAGATATAAGAGAGATACAGTGGACACTATCAATCACTGAGACCACCCGGTCCGTTATCTGATGGTCTGTACCGTTTAAAGTGTGTACCCATTGACCTGCAAAGAACAGAGTAAAGACTCATGCAGAGGAGCACTGTGTCCGAGTATTCCTTTTGAACTGTTACTATACCATTTACTTAACACCTCAACTAAGCTGCCGTATTCCACCAGTGCAGCTCCTGGCCCGGGGACTATAGCTCATCCTGTGAGGAGCGGTTCCATCTAAGCTGCAGCAAATCCCCCTGAGGTCCAAGCAGCGCTGGTGCCATCACCGAACACTCACAGGTGGCGTCACAAAGCATAAATCATTACACGTTCCCTTTTATTGACCACCGGGTCTCCACAGCTTCTGGCGCAGAACCGTGACCGCAGCCATCGCCTGAGACCTGAGAACCCGGCTTACGGTGAGTCGTAAGCAGATACGCCCGTGGACAAATGTACATAGTTAATGCAACGTTAAAAAGCCCAGTACCTACAGAGACTATCCTGTATGAACTTTTTGCATATTTTTATGGACCATACTACCACGGACTGGTTGTGGTATAAACTTTCTTGTATATAGTCATCAGCCCGGAGGCAATAGACTAAACCCCCGGAAGGACTGCTTTTTGAGTTCTTGGACTGTTTTTGAACTTTAGTGATTTTTGTACTTTTCATTTTTAAGTCTCTGTAAATATTAATTGTATTAATTGTTTGTTTCTTTGTTGTTCCACAGTCCCGGAGTGTTGTCTTTTATTAAGGGGGAATGTGGCACCCCAAGGGTTAATGTGCCACAGAAACAGCAACACAGGTTTGCTTCCCACATAACACTACACTAGAAAGTGGGAGGAGCTTAGGTGGCACCTGCAAGAGTGGGAGGAGCTAATGTTGTTTACCTCAGAGCAGGAGTGACAGTCAGTTTAATCTGGAGTAGAGTGGAGTCGAGTTGGAGTGGAGAGGTCCTGAGAGGTCTGAGGGAAGGAGACAGAGGAACAGAGGAACATACCCAGGACAAGGAGTTACCCTGAACTCACCCCGGAGAGGCGCTTAGGACGGATACCAGATCTGATGCTGTGCCTGAGACACAGGACAGTGAATACTGGGATAGTGAAGGTCGACCATCTTCACTGTACCATAACAAAGCAACACGGAGGGGTCAGTGTCACAGAGGACTCAAGTTGCCTAACAGATTGGTACCCGTGAGTGGAGACAGAGCAACAGTTCAGCTAAAAGCGGCAGTAGGGCCACACACAAAACACAGAAGTAGGAAGCCAAAGACCTGGTCAGGGTAGGAGCAACCCGGCCCTGGTACAGACTCCGTGAACAATAGTCTGCTTTACCATCTGCACAGTAAAGACTTGGAAAACGACAACAAACGTGAGTGTGTGTCATCCTTGTGCTGAAACCCTATTTTCCCTCATAGACTGCCATTGCCTCCACTCTCATCATCTCTACTACTACCTCTACTTTCCTGTAACATCTGTAACAACCATCACAGACTTTAATTACCACTGCCCTGGGGAACCAGGCTCTTCCTGCGGGGAGCCGTTCCATCTAAAGCTGCCAAAACATCATCCCCGGAGGTTCTGCAGCAGCGATGGTCACTCTGACCACAACCCGTGGGTGGCGTCACGACAAACCAAATCCCTTGTAAATACACCCCATTTTATTGTGCGAACCTGGGACACGGTCCGGACCAGGACCGCCGTGACATCCCCAGCAGTACTCCGGTCCGGTACCGAGTACCCCGATCCAGTGGGCTCCACACATACATGTAGAAGAACAATCTAAACAGAGCCAAAATGCAGTAAAAAAGGTCACCGAAGCCTTGTTTATTCCACCATATATAGTGACATATCGACCCTTAATGGGTCTTTATAAAGCACATGATAGTACTGTCTTTATTCAATCAAAAAATATAGTTCAGCTCACTGCTAATCATTATAGGAAACAGGTGTTGTCGACGGTGCAAGGAGAGATTTGCAGGTCTAAACAAAGTCCAGAGTTTAAGAAGCATTCCAGCACAGCATCATGGTATACATTTAAAACTTGAAATGAATTGCAACATATAAAATTCCCATGTATTTACATGTTTTAACCTTAATGTGGTCATATACATAATATCAAATGCCATAAATTTCAAGTTTTAAATTTATACCAAGATGCTGTGCTGGATTGCTTCTTCAACTCTTTCTGTACTGGATATTTGAATCATGTAGCAATTTCAGATATCCAGTTGCATTGAGGTTTCCATTGATGAAGAATGGCCCCGCTATCTTTGCACCCCATATACCACACCATGCCATCAATTTTTGTGTTCCAACAGTCTTGGAGGGATCTATCCACTGTGGGTTAGTGTCAGACCAATAGCGGTGATTTTGTTTGTTAACTTCACCATTCACAAAAAAGTTTGCCCCATCACTCATCTGAAGGCAATTGTCTATGCTGTGAAGATACGAGATGTGCAGCATCTGAAACAACGGATACTGGAAGCCTGTGCTAGCATTTCTTCTGCGATGTTGCTATCAGTGTGTCAAGAGTGGGAGAAGAGGGTTGCATTGACAATCCAACACAATGGGCAGCACTTTGAACACATTTTATAAGTGGTCATAAACTTATAAATAACTCGTGAAAGGATGAAGTTACATTAAAACCAAGCACACCATTGTTTTTCTTATGAAATTCTCAATAAGTTTGATGTGTCACATGACCCACTTCCCATTGAAAAAAAGCAAAGTTGGATCCAAATGGCCCACTTCATAATGGCCGCCATGGTCACCACCCATCTGAAAATATTTTCCACCTCCCATATACTAATGTGCCACAAACAGGAAGTTAATATCACCAACCATTCCCGTTTTATTTAGGTGCATCCATATAAATGGCCCATGCTGTATATCTTATATTAAATGTACAGTAAATAAGTGCATGACTATGTGTTCTAACCATGTAGCTTACCTAAAATGTAATAATGCTGATGGTTACAGAATACTGGCCTTGTCCTATATCCTATATTCAACCATATGCATTAGAAAAAATTTGACTACAAAGTCTGTGTAGTATATACAAACAAAGTTCAATTTATTACAGACTCTTGTTACTCTTGTTACAGATTACAGATTGTTAAAATAGAGATAAAAATGGATCATTCACAAGAGAAGGGATGCACATCCAAGCAGTGAAGTTGCATGTCTGGTGATGTACATCCAAAGTAAATTAGAAATGGAACATGTGTCCACATACAAAGGGATTGTACTATCAAGTGTATTATAAACTACTAGTTGATCAGACACATGTCCTAAAGTATCAGAATGACATATTGTGAGTAAGGTGACTCCTAAGCCTAGACAACATCCTCCCCAACATGCATTTCAGCTTGTTGCCTTGATATATCCTATACACCATGATCAAGGCAAAATCGTTTGTTATGAGCCATTATCATACCATCCCCCATTTCCTTTCCCTCCACATTGAGTGTCCTTTCAAACTCCGTGCACAAAGGAAATGTTTGCCTTTGCTTTCATAAGTTTTTTTTTTTTAAACATTACACATTAAGTAAGAATTCACAACCGTGATTCATCTTGGTGCCCGGTCATATACAGCATCTTGCGGTTTGAGGTCACTAGGCACAACAGCAGATCACAATATTGTTAGTGTAGGGTCTGTCATGAGATCGGTGTCATTGGTGGAATGGCTTCAGTACCTTTTTGCAAAAAGGTATGTATAAGTTCCCTATGTTTTTAACGACTTTATTTTTACCTTTTTATTGCAAGGTATTTGGACACTACACACACATACTTTTTTTTTGTTCTTTTGTTCTTTAGTTGGTTTATTAAGTAAGAATTGAAAAATGTATTTTGGAGATGGTGTATTTATCCAGGGAACTAGCCTGATGGCCACATCTAGAATTTTTGCCTTCATCTGGATCAACTCTTATGGCCACTTTACACGTCCCGATATCGGCGTCCAACTCCGACCAAAAGTCACGTGGTTCGTGCGTTGGCCCCGATATCGTTCGTGCGTTGTATGGTATAAATGTCCAATACGATGCACGAACGATGCCAAAACGATATCGGGGATCAAATGAGCCTGCTCTCCAACGCGCCGATATTGGATGGGCGTTGTGCTGTGTAAAAGCCCAACTACGATGTGGAGTACAACTTCCCTATTCCCATGTTAAATGGTCGTTCCTGGGTCAGCCGTACAAGGGGGCGTACACATTGTAGTGGCGCTGCCTGCCGATATCGCGCTGTGTAACATCTCCTATGCGATCTTGGAATTCTGCCCAGAAAAAGCGCACTCCCGCGGCGTTGGATCCAATATCTGACCGACGGTGGGACGTGTAAAGTGGCCATTAAGGTTTAAGTTTGAACTCTCTTGACTTGGGTCAACTTTCAATCTCAAAACTGAAACTACAGTATTAATAGATGCAATATGCAGGTGTCAGATCATTTACGGACACCTTTTGTATTACCATTTCCGTCTTTTCAAAATATACAATACAAATTAATGTCATAAATGATTATCTACACATCTAACCAGATATCTATCTCACACATCTAACCAGATATCTATCTCACAGATCTAACCAGATATCTATCTCAAGCGGCCGTCAGACGCTTCCATATCGTGAGCGATATTGTTAGCGATCACGTGCACGCGCGATCGCTAACAATATCGCTCACATCGCTGGTGAGCTGTCACACAGACAGACTCACCAGCGATTTGGAGCCGCGAGATCGCTGGTAACTATGGTACACATCGGGTTACTAGGCGCCGCGTGGCGCTTAGTAACCCGACGTGTACCATAGTTACCATCTCCCAGCATAGGCTCTGCTGCTGGGAGATCGTTCATCGTGGTGTCATACACCACGATGAAGCTGTTTGTTAAATCGTTCATCGCTAGATATGAGCTCCTGCTCTCATATCTGCGATGTCACGATCAAGCGATTTTACATTTTAAAATCACTTGATTACATGCAACGATGCCCAAACGATATCGCTTAAGCGATCAAAAAGCAGATCGCTTAAACGATATCGGGCTTAAAATGGTAGCGTGTGACGGCCGCTTCACACATCTAACCAGATATCTATCTCACACATCTAACCAGATATCTATCTCACACATCTAACCAGATATCTATCTCAAACATCTAACCAGATATCTATCTCACACATCTAACCAGATATCTATCTCACACATCTAACCAGATATCTATCTCAAGCGGCCGTCACACGCTACGATATCGCTAGTGATATTGTTAGCGATCACGTGCACGCGCGATCGCTTACAATATCGCTCACATCGCTGGTGAGATGTCACACAGACAGACTCACCAGCGATGTGGACCAGCGAGATCGCTGGTTACTATGGTACACATCGGGTTACTAGGCGCCGCGCGTCGCTTAGTAACCCGACGTGTACCATAGTTACCATCTCCCAGCATAGGCTCTGCCGCTGGGAGATCGTTCATCGTGGTGTTGTACACCACGATGAGACAGATCGTGAAATCGTTCATCGCTAGATCTGAGCTCCGGAGCTCAGATCTCGATTTTGCGATTTCATCAATTCTCGCTCGTCGTATCTTGCCGTCACACGCACAGACATCGTTCAAGCGATGTTAAATCTGGCGCGTTCAAGCGATATCTTTCAAGATATCGTAGCGTGTGACGGCCGCTTCACACATCTAACCAGATATCTATCTCACACATCTAACCAGATATCTATCTCAATAGTTTAGTTGACTCTGTTTTCATTTTTGCCAACTGCAAATTTCTTTTTGTTGGTTGAGATTACCACTCTACCGGAGGTGTAACTTGAAGCTCATGGGCCCCGATGCGAAAGCTCCAACAGGGCTCCTAACTATTACAAATCTTTAACAACAATAGTCTTTTTGTATAGGCCAAAGGGACTTTTGGGGAGCCCTAGGCTCCGGGGCCCGGGTGCGATTGCAACCCCTGCTCCTGTTGTAGTTACGCCCCTGCACACTACGGTGCTTTTAAAGCTAAGTACTAATCTTTACAAGCACGAAAATGTAAAGAATGCAACTTAAGAAAATACTGTTTCTATATTTAGCATAGCACAATATTGTACCATATTGTCAGTTACTCTATAGAAAATATTACACATTAACCAAGCATGACATAAGAAAATATTTGTTGGAACATGTCCCCTTAAGTCAGTATTTAATGCTACACATATGTGAATCTGAAATGTCAAGGAATGTGATAGAAACACTCCAGGTAATTTACAATTAACATGGTGTAATTGCTTAACTGTTAACTGTTCCAGTAAATAAGTGTTTATTCTGGTGACTCGTGTGAAAAAAAAAAGAAAACTATATAAGCAAAACAAGCTGAAATGTAAAAAAGCAAGTTATCTGCAGAAGCTTAAACCTGTCTCTGTAAAATACATGTAGAGCTACAATCTCTGTTCCAAACCTGACAGCTGATACATACTGTCTGATCCACTGGTAGCATGTAGCAGACACCAGATGCATGATCTCAGCCATGTTTTCAGTTTAAATTGGTATGCACATTGCCTCTTCAAAGAGGGCTTGAACTCTAGTGCCACCTATTGGAAGTAGCAATCCTAAAAGTCAATATTGACCCTTTAACAAGCCTTATCATATAACCAAGGATATAAGCCAAATCATATTCTCAATTTGCACAGAACCGTGTTTGCACTAACGAGGAGCAAACACTTCGAAACAAAGTATCCGATGAATTGGCTAGGTGAGTGACCTAACTTGGAACACTACTGAGTTTCAGAAAAAAACATACTTGTAGATGCCTGCTCCAATGGAGTGATAGATCTCTCCCTTTACATGCAGATAGGGGGAAACCTGTCACACTGAACAGTTGGTTAGAGACGTTGCCGAGAACCTGCCTGTCCAAGTAGTCTTGCATGTGACCGTGTATCAGGTGAGATGAAAAGGCGGCACTCCACGTCCATTAAACATCCAAAGTTTTATTGCAGGTTAAAACATCGTCAGGGAGGCAATGGGTGGAGGGAGCAACAGTCTATTTCGCGTTGTCTGGCGCTTCAACCGGCCCTGTCTACACCATTACGCCACATCCTGCCTCTATGAAACACATGCAGACGTCATGACAAAAAAATGAAAAGGTAGAATATGCAATTAATTACAATCGTACAAAAAAATGAGCTATATACACATACACATTTTTTGTACATTTGTATTTAATTGTATATTCTACTTTTTATTTCGTAGAGTGCCTCCTTTTCATCTCAACTCATACTCCAGAAGTCTTTCTCTGCAAATTGCTGGCTGGCACCCAGAGACCCTACGAAGTGACGGCATAGCCAGGATTGCTAAAGTGATAGTTCGAGGTCCGTGTGGATATCTTCTGCTGCGAATCTATGAGAGTAAGTGCCATAGACTTTTCTTCTTGCTGCACTATTGCATGTGACTTATTGGCAACTATTAAACTATGTTTTTGTCTGAAGCAGAGCACTTTTTTCAGAGTGAATTCTACCTTTCGTAGGCTGGCTTCACACCACGGCAAGGTCTGGTCCGGGGCTGTCCGGTGTAAACCAGACAGCCCCGGACCATTTTTTGGCCCCATAGTAGCCTATGGGGCCGGATGGAGACAGATCACAGCTCTCTGCCATCCGGTTCCATCTCTGCGGTGGAATCCGGGAGACTTTGGATTTTTCTCACCGGACACAAAAATGTTGCTTGCAATGTCTTTATGTCTGGGGAGAAAAATCACCCCAAAAAGCCGGATCCTGGATTTTCCCGGATTGTCCCAGATTGTCCCGGATCCGGGGTAATCCGATTCTCCCTAACATGGGATCCTTAGGGGCCGGATTGCCCCAGTCCGGGCGAATCCAGGAACCGGATACCGGCGGCTGCACGCCGCTGTTGTTTCAGGACCGCGGCTAGCTCCATGCTAGCCGCGATCTCGAAAAAATCAGCAGCTGCGGCTGCAATTACAGCCATCCGGCTGCACACAGGACCAGAGGGCACATTTGGCCCTCTGGTTCTGTGTGCTGATCCGGTCCGAGGCTGTCAGGTTCATTCCTGACAGCCCCGGACCGGACCTTGCCGTGGTGTGAAGCCAGCCTTTGATCATACATCTAGTTAGTGCCTGATACATGATGTTTGTGGATGAGGCAGCATGTATCAGCTGTCAGGTTCCCTTTAAATTCTGACTGCCCTGGGAGTTGTATGGTTGACTGATCGGGCTGAAATCTGTGGGATTGAATCATTTTAATTAGCATAGGGGTTTTTATTGTTGGAGTTAAATATACCAATTTAAACCCAGCCACACCTGTACTTAGACTTCATGCTTTTTTAAGGGCAATCTAGCATTTAAATGTTTGTTTTTTCATTCAGTAGTTACTTTGCAGATACCTTAGCTTTTTAAGATATCACATAGTTTGAGGCTTCTAGGGCTGGTGTTAAGAGCACTGTCACTCACAAAAGCTTCTATGGGTTCACGCACATCTATATATAAAATGTGCAAGTGCAATGCTGGAAAACATTGTATTACATGCATACTAATGTTAAATAAAGGTCAGAGTATATCAGCGAGTATTCCCTACTCAAAATTCGGCATACGGGGGCATATTGCAATATACTGCAAGTGCTATGTATCTCATTAATACAAATCAATGGGTGCAAGAAAAACATGCCGCACACGGACGGCACATGTACAACATGAGTATGTCAAATGCAATGAGTTTTTAACATCATATTGTAAATACTCTAAGAAAGCTATGCTAAGCGGCCGTCACACATGTCGACATCGCTAGCGATATTGTAAGCGATCACGTGCACGCGCAATCGCTTACAATATCACTCACATCGCTGGTGAGATGTCACACAGACAGACTCACCAGTGATGTGGACCAGCGAGATCGCTGGTAACTATGGTACTCATCGGGTTACTAGGCGCCGCGCTTCGCTTAGTAACCCGACGTGTACCATAGTTACCATCTCCCAGCATACACTCTGCCGCTGGGAGATCGTTCAACGTGGTGTTATACATTTATCGTAGCGTGTGACGGCCGCTCTAGACAGAAAGATAGATGAATGGATAGATATGAGAGATAGATACGATCTACGTAGATGTCAAACAGCTGTAGTGTCCCACCTCCCTACATATTCTAAGCTTGCACCCTTTAGTGCCTTTCATATGGCAGTAAAGTGTGTTCAGCCTTGTATTATAATTAAATTAATGTAATAATAATACAACATGGAATCAATGGTGCTTTATAAATTATTATTAATAATAATAATAATAATAATAATAACAATACATTTTAACAAAAAAAACAAGGTGGGGTCCCCCCCTTCTCTTTTAAAGCCAGCTAAGAGAAAGCAGACAGCTGCAGGCTGCTGCTTGCAGCTGGCAGCTTTATATTGGCTGGTAATCTAAAACAGAGGTTACCCCACACTGAATTTTTACATATTTTATTTACAAATAAATAATGTGAAAAAAAAGTGGGGTCCCCCAAATTCATCAGCCAAGAAGAAGTTGTCAGCTGAGATCTCATATTCACAGGGTGGGAATGGCCATGGTTCTTGGCCCCTACCAAACCTAAAATATCAGTCACAACTGCCCCAGAACTGACACCTTCCTTAGATGCACATCTCCTAACACTTCTCCCAAATCTTCCAGTTACTCTGGTGTGGTGAGAAATGGGGTAATGGTATTTGGGATTGATGCCAGCTGGGGAATGGAAGCTGGTATCAAATCCATGGGCTAGTAATGTTGAGGCGTCTATCAGATACAATACATTACTAACCCAGTTAATAATAAGAAAAATAAACACACCAAAAAATATTTTATTTGAAAAAAACACTCCAGGCTGGAGGAAGATCATTTGTGACCAAAACGCCACTCTGTACTCTGGATACAACTACATACAACTGTGGCGCCCCTCTGGCTAAGTGCCACAGAGAGGTATTACACTTTACAAATATATGTGTTCCTCTGTAAGTTGTGGGTTTAGGGTTTAACCTATGGAGTCTCAGTTTACGCACAACACTAGGCCACCTTAGTGTAGAGAAACTTACCCTGATGAAGGTGCCAGGCTAGGCGCCGAAACGCGTAGGAGGAGGAGAATAAAGGATGGAAATCTGACTGTCTCTTTGGTGAGTTTTTTAAACCCTGGAACAGAGCGGACCGTGGCACACCTACACTCCCATCATCTTTAAAGACTTTATTGACTGTTTGTGTGGCCGCCATTACATCGTCTCAGAAAAAACAACTGCGTCACCAAGCAGGAGAAAAGAGGGGGAAGAAAAGCCCCACCCCTCCGCTCTGCCGAGGAGTGACGAAGTGTAGTGGCAGGCTCCGGAAAAGCCCGAAGGACTCGCCTACAGGATTCTCGTGGTGGGTTGCCCAAAAGATGTAAAAGGACTATGTGCTGGCCCAGGAGCATGCCTCGGCCCCTCAGCATACATAGGCCATCCAAGAGGCGACAAAATGTTTCCCCGCCCCCCTTGCTATCAAACAACCAAGGGGGCGGGTCGAGCACCGTACCAGAGGATCCAGCAAGTGTAGAGCCTGTAAGAGAGGAGACCGTCGAACCGGAAAGCCTGATCCGGTTCTCGGAAGAGCCCGACCTGACTGGGGAGGAGGACCAAGAGGAAGGAACAGCTGGCGGCGCAGAGGCGTCCAGGCCTCGCAAGCTATGGTGGGCTGATCACCTGGAACAACAACAAGACCGGGTCGGTATGGAGACGAAGCGATTTGAATACCAGTCTCCAGCCCCGATCCCACACTCCTGGCTTCCTGTCCGGAGGCCACAGTTCCAGGATGACCCGGAAGGTAACATCACAACCTACGAGCACTATGCAGGACCCAGGTGGTGGTATACGATTCGGGTTAGCAGAGATAAGGAGTGATGAACAGTCATGGTATCGTATATCAATGTAAATAGTTAAATGTGTTTTCTTTTGCAGCCCTATTATAGTGTATATTATTTTATTGTGTGCTAGTATATGAAACGAGTATAGAGCGGGTAAAATCCGGTACATAATAGTAAAGAGGGTGGAAAGGGCGTAAGGATCTGTGCAGGGAGAGTAAAATTTTGCCAACTCGGTGACCCAGGGCCAGGAGGCCTACAGTACTTATAGCCGAAAGAGACCCCTCCAGTACCAAGGACTCCTTCGCCGTAGCACCAATGGTTAATGTTTGTGTGTATTGTGACTTTAACAGCCTACAGAAACTTTACTTGCTGGACTGTGAAACTTCTAAATGTAAACTTTTGTGCAAAACCCTGATGAATATTAATCAGAGACTTGATACCCAGTCTCCGTTTGGACAATGTGGACTAAAAGTTATTATTGTTTGCAACATTACAAGAAATGAACTTCCTGCAAGGGAAGAACATAAGTAAACGTAAAAGTTTTATTGTTATTTAAAAGTTACCCGGTTAACCTGTTAATAAAAATGTCAACTCTCACCCGTTTTGGTTTTAACACCCACGGACGGGTGTATTTCACCAAGGGGGTGTGTGGCGCCCCTCTGGCTATGCGCCACTGAGAGGTATTACACTTTACAAATATATGTGTTCCTCTGTAAGTTGTGGGTTTAGGGTTTAACCTATGGAGTCTCAGTTTACGCACAACACTAGGCCACCTTAGTCTAGAGGGACTGATTATTCAGTAGGTCCAAAAAGGGGTAGAGCCTAGGTTAGAGTAGAAAGAGTTGAGTGACAGTTAGTTAGTTAGTGCTGGGAAGGCAGTCAGGGAGGACGTGCCTGATAGCGCCGCTGACAGGAGGGATTCCCATCTCTAAGAGGGGGCCCACGACAGAAGGAAACGGACCAGAACCGGTTGGAACCGGCTGGTAACGTTGGGGGAACATCGGCAACATGGAAAGCTGAGGCGGTTAGCAGTTTGTCTCTGGCCGCAACCGATGAGCTGCGGGCCCATAATCACCGGGTTGCCGTTAGCGCCACAAGAAGATACCTCATCCCTCAGTCCAAAATAGGTCCAAGATCACAGGAGTATCGGTCCGGATTCCAGTGGTGGGAGGTTTTGCTTACTTGGGCCCCAGTCCATACCGGTAAAGGAAGCCTGTGCTCCACCGTAGGAGACCAGGAGACTGCTGGGAGAGCTCTGCAAGGGTGGTGAAAGAGAGAGAAGGACAGAAGTAGACCCCAAAAGACTAAGGAAGGCAACATCTAGAGACTCCATAGGAAAACCTGGAACCGGAAAAATCAACCGTTAAACCAGACTGTACCGTGCTTCACCTTAACATCTGCCGGTACCCAGTGAAGTGGAGTTGGAGTTGAACTGGTCTCTGTCATTCATCTCGCTGGTGCCCAGAGGGCCTCAGCACCAACAGCATCTCACGGAGGGGTAAGAACAAATACTACTCCCCTCTTCCCCCTCATTCTCCTTCACCGATGCCCCGAGGTAAAAGATCCTCCTGTGGGGAGCTGGACCACAGTGTGCTGCACCCATCATCACCTCAGTAGCCGGCTTGCAGTGTCGGTATCCATATTACCGGGATCCACAGGTGGCGTCACGTACTCTCTTTATCCCTGTAAATATATTCCCTCTCCCATCTAACAAATGACAGCCAGGGCACGGAATCGGGAACCCGACCACCCGTGATTCCCCCGGTTAATTCCATCAAACCCAAGGCCCGGTATCGAGTACCCCTAGCATTGGGCTCATCACAACTAATTTTGAAATAAGGAGTGCTGCTTCCTGTTTTTCTTGGTGTACCTATTTATCAATCAATCTAGCATCTATCTATATCTTTATGTGCTAACTTTGTTCTTAATAAGAAACCATAATGTACATAGAGTAATTTAGCATGTAAACGATGATGGTAAAAATGCATGGCACAATGTCATATGGATTGCACACAGATGGCACATGGATACTAGGCAAGTGAAAAATCTCACTCAAATAGCACTTGCATAAGATATGGAATGACACTCAAATGTCACTTGCATCTCACTCAAAGACATTTTCAGACAAATGGAGCGATATTTCACATGCAGGTGTGAGTGAAGCCAAAGTTTGACTGCTGAAGTTCATCATTATGGACTCCATGAGTATTGCTGCTATTAAATTTAACTCCTTTGCACCGTAGCCTGTTTTTACCATTCTGACCAGGGCAAAGTTTAAAAATTCTTACCAGTGTCACTTTATGTGTTAAAGGGAACCTGTCAGCTAGTTTATGTCCCCCCAGCTATTACTGTCTGTATCTGCAGCTTTATAATACCAGTCTAATCATCCCAGTTTGAGCTCATAGTGTAATGTGAAAGATGAAAAAAAAGCATTTATACACTTACATTTCCTTATGTAATGAGGCAGTCTGTCTCCAGCTCAGAGGACAGAGACTGTTTAGGCAGGTTAATAGTTAACATTTCACCTTGTGCTAGAACATGTTGGGAGACCTGATGTGATGTCATAACCATGTGAATACAATAGGTAGAGCTAAGTCCCCATAGAACATAATAATTTTGCTTGCTTAGCTCCACCCACTATGGTCACATGATCGTTAAATCACACAGGTCCTCTAGCCATGCAAGTTAATAGTGAGTTAACTATTATCCTGCCAGGCAGTCTCCCTCCTCCATGGTGTAGACTGAAATGTAAGTGTATAAATGCTTTTCTTTCACCTATAACATTATGTGTCACCCCTGCTGGGGATTGCCACAGGTCCCACCGGTGCAAGGAGAGACATACACCTTGGTGCACACAGCATGCAACACCTTCCACCCCAGACCTGGAGGGGGAGCTCCACTGGCTGTCCTTAAGCCAGATTCCCTATAAAAGACCCAGGCCTAAGGGGAGGAGTCAGTTTAGTTCCAGTCAGACAGAGAAGAGAGCAGTTGTGAGGAGCTGGTTGCTGGGTCTAAGCAGGCCCAGAACCAGGGGACACTGACTCAGCTGTGCTGAGCCCAAGGGGGAGGGACGGAGGCCACTGGGAGAAGCAAGAAGAAGGGAACAGACTTGTGAACCCTTTAGTTACCCGGACACCGAAGTCCGCAACTGCTAATAAGGTATAGCAGCAGGAATAGTCTGGACAGATCAGGAAGGATCCAGTCCCCCTGAATTAACGAACAGAAGAATCCAAACTTGACCAAGTAAAGGATGAGGGACCTAGCCGAGGATAGGAATCCCACAGAGAAGTCCTCATTGTCATTTGTGGAACAGCACCCTGAGAGGGAGAAGTAGCGGCAGGTTCAGCTAAAAGCAGAGCTTACCCCAAAAAGACGCACACACTAACAGAGGAGGCCTCACAACTCCCCAAGGTGAATGCCCCAAGCTGCACCGACACCTGATTACCCTCTGGACTGTGCCTGTTACCGGACAACAGTAAAAAGGTACTGAAACCAAAAGCTATTGTGTGTGTGTGTGCCTGCTTCCCTGCCACCGCCTGCAGAGTTCAGCAGGACCGCTACTTCTACTCCCCTCAACCGCCCCGCTACCCTGAGGTAAAGCTCCACCTGTGGGGAGCTGTACTACCCAACGCTGCCTCCCATCACCTTAGCGGCCAGCCGCAACGCTGGTAACCCTATTACCAGGTACCACAGGTGGCGTACGATACCAATTCCCCCATCATCATCACCCCCATCCCCTACCACTGAGGGTCCCCGTCACGGAACCGGGAACCGACCAGCCGTGATTCCTCCATGGAAGCAACTGCCTGTCCTGGTATCCGAGTACACCTACCCTGTCGACGCCTCAATTACACTATGAGCCCAGACAGGGATGATTAGAATAGTATTATAAAGCTGCAGGGACAGACAGTGATAGCTGGGAGAGCAGAAACCACCTGATAGGTTTCCTTTAATAACTCTGGAATGTTTCAAGATATACTAGTAAGTGTGGGAATATTTTTTCATGACACAATGTACTTCATGTTAGTCATACATTTTAGTTGATATGATTTTGCATTTATTTATGAAAATATAAAATATTTTGACAAAAATTAGAAAATTGTGTAACTTTTGAAGTTTTAATTTTTATGCCTTAAGGGTTCGCTCACATCTGCATTTAAAAAATGGCTACATTGTTGCTCTAATGCCTTTGAGTGTGATGCAAGTGAAGGGTCAATCTTTATGTCATGCAAGTGCAATGCTAGTGTGATTCTTCCCTCACCCAGTGTC